>REGM01000063.1:1140316-1166052 GCA_004194415.1 Aurelia aurita
ATATTTTTACTTAATTTTCACTTGTTTCCTTGATAAAAATACTCAGAAGGTACTTGAGTAATGTCTAAACATTGGAAAGGCTTCAAAAACTTTGTTTCAAAATGTCCACGAAGTCACAGGTAGTAAACATAAAGAGTGTTATTGGAACCTTTAAGAAACTCATAAGAAACTCTGAGTACTGAAAATCTGATAATTTTATTAAACTTTCAGTACTGGCTAAAATTCTTAGTTTCATATAAAAAATAAATATGTGTCTTATGATGTTTAACTTTGTAAGTACAGAGAACGTTTTTCATCCAGATGAATCATGTGACCATGTATTCTGCGAATAAAATTGAATTGAATTGAATTTAGTAAGTTTTTTAGCCTGTCCACACAAGGCCTCAGATAGGATTTGCTTTTAACGCAGCAACACTAGTGTATTGTACACCCTTTACGTCCCAAGACAATAGCAGAATGAAAGTGAGAACAATTATATTTGAAATCACCTGTCAAATTCTAGCGGCTTTTGGGCCCCCGAAATAACTAATCTGGCACTAGATCTTGATAATTTTGGGTGGTTTTGAGTGGTTATGATCTGCTTTGTGGATTGTGTTTTATTGTGTCGGTTGCTGTGGCTGGTTTTTTTTTGGGTTGTTCCACATCTTAGTAAAGTAAAGTATGATTCGATAAGCTTGGATTTTATTCACTGCATTTAAAGCCTTTTTATCGGGCAGCTCCCCCAGAATTTGTCTTCCGGTACACTTGTGACTCGATTTAAAGGCATGTGTAGATGTTGTCGATTCATCCTTGACAACTATGCAGATGCTCTTGAATACTACTTGTTCATGTTTTTCAATTATGTTTCACAACCAAAATCAAGGAAAGTAAGTAGTTTCTACTTTTTATTACTAAATTATATATTATTAACTATTTTAAGTTTTCATAAGCTCTCATATACTGCTAGCTTAGCTGTTAACGATCAGCTATCATCATCATCATCATCATTACTTTATTTTTACAGTAGGCGAGAGTTAATTATAGCTCTAATTTACAGCTAATTTAAGCCTACTGTACAATACAATATATAAAATATTACAAACAAATTAAAATATATCAAGGCTAATTACATGAGGATAAAAACATAAAAGTCTATCCTGTTAGGAGCCCAACCTGTGGTATATATATTTATTATATTCCTATTCATAGAAAAATCTGAAATTTGCAATTATGCTGATGATAATACAATATGGATAAAAGGAAACATAATTGATAATATAATACCCCAGCTTGAATCTGAAATTAATCTTCTCAATGGATGGTTCAATTCTAACTCCATGCTTTTAAATGGTGATAAATGTCAATATATGGTCATGCAATCAAATACAAAACATTCCAATCCAACTCAAATTAATATAAATTGCCATCCAATTAAAAACTCTTCCAAAGAAAAATTACTGGGAGTAACAATAGATAGTGAGCTTAAATTTGATAAGCATATCAAAAATATATGCAATGAGGCTGGTAAAAGAACTAGTGCCCTTGCAAGATTAGCACCCTACATGAATGAAACTAAACGAAGATTACTTATGAAAACATTCATAACGAGTTACTTTAATTACTGCCCACTTATCTGGATGTTTTGTAGCAGAAAAATGAATAACTTAATAAACAGTATTCATCGAAGAGCACTAAGAATTGCTTACAATGACTACAATTCCAGTTTTGAGGCCTTGCTCATTAAGGATTGTGCCACAACTATTCATCAACACAATTTAAAGCTCCTAGCAATAGAAATGTATAAAGCCAAAAATGATATGAGTCCTGGATTCATGAATGAGATTTTCAAATTTGATACAACAGCTTATGATCTAAGAACAGAAAAATTTTCATCTAGGACTCCAAAAACAGTTTTATATGGTACAGAAACAATAACCCATAGATGCAACCAAATATGGAACAGCATTCCAAATGAAATTAGAATGGCTAGCAGTTTAGAAATATTCAAAGCTAAAATAAAGCAGTTTTCCATCCCTTGCATTTGTAGGCTCTGTACCCCGTATTTACAGAATCTTGGCTACATTAATCAGATTTACTAAAAATCTAAATCTAGATATCGTTTTCGTTTCGTTTTTGCCACTTTACTATTAATTATGTTTATGTGTATTAATTATGTTATGTTTGTTGGTATTAATTAGCTGATTCTTGCATTTATGTATTGTAATTAGCTATCTTACCTATTTACCAACGTTAGATAAAGTATGAAAAAATATATATATATATATATATATATATATACTTTGCAAAGTCTGCAGTTGCATTTGTCACCTATCCAGCACCTTATTTGCTTTTTTAAAATTGGAAGGGTGCTAGAATCTTTTATCTCATGTGGTAATACCTGCCACATTCTATTTCCAAGGAAGGCTATAGTCTCGATTCCAAAGGAAATACCTTTGGAAGCTGCATGTCGTTACGTTAGCTATTGAATATTGTGAAAATTTCTAATGTGAATGCGATATTCTTAAATGTAATATATCATAATTTATGACCTATTTTTCATTGATTCACAGGAACAAATTGACTGGAACAAATACACAGAAGTTGTCTATGTCTCCTTGTTTGAAGAATACCTAGCATTCTTCCTGCCACTAGATGCCTCGCCATCAACTGCTCCAAGCAATCCTCTCCCTTCGTCTGGAAGTTCTTTCTTTTCGTGGCATGGTTCAAGTCAAAGGTGCGTGAAAAATATCGTTTGGTTCAAAGCGTTCTGCAATTTTAAAAGACAGCAAAATGCGAGTTACTCTACTAATTGTCTTAGTTTTGTGACAATTTAGTAAAAATTTAGAAATGATACAGTATCATGTATTGATTTTTTCCTTTCTATGCGATTCAATCCTTCTTTGGGCTGTTGATTTAAATTCTAAAGCTAACAATGGGCAGTTTTCTAAATGCACTTTGTAATCAAGAATGAACAGCACGCAAAATGTGGTACTCAGGTAGGAACTTCGAAAGGAAATTAACGGTTATTTTTGTTGCAGATATCTTGGAAAGTTCCTGATTTCGGACGTCTGAATTCCAGAGTTATTTTCAGCAGAATGTTTCTAAATTGATGATGCTGTCAATTATTTTGGTGACGGATTTCTCATAGAAATATCGTTTGGTGTAGAAAACTGTCGTTGTTTCTTTTTGCTAGGAAAACGTTCCCATCTCTCAACACCGTCAATGCAAGTGTTAGATCTCATTTTGTGTTAGAATGAGATCGTGCCGGAAACTTAATTGATGTGACCGTTTGAAATTTCCTGTTTCAGGCCTATGACTTTGACGCCAACTAGCAGCTTCCATGCACAAACAGCAAATATTCATTCTTCGCATCCATTCAACATTGGTATGAAAACAATAATCTCAAATAATGCTCTTGGAGGTATGCGTCGTTCAACTTGGAAATCGGAGACGTTTGTGCAGGTATGCTTTATTATTATTATTATTATCAAATTATTATTTACAGTTGTTACAATATATAGTAATAAAACTAATTCAAACCAACTATTTACATACAAAGAAAAAATTACAAAAAGTTCATTTCTGATCCTCATTATCGACTATTTTTTTTTTTAACTGCAGATCTTGCATGTGCAATTTTGCCCATTCCATTCTTTGGTCATCCTTTAAAATATTGCTGCTGAGTTTTCATTTTTTATAGTATCAGGTAAGGTGTTCCAAAGCAGAGCTCCTTTGAATACAAGTGGATTATTTCCGAATGTGCTTGCACTGCTATTTAGAGATGCTTTATTTCATACCGGCATGCCGAAAAAAATTCCAGTTTGAGAAACCTTATCCTCTTGATTTGATGAACTGAAGTTAGCTGATAGCAGAGCAGAGAGATCAAATTATTGTTTAATGTTATTTTCTTATGATTTTCGGCTCGCCGGAAGATTCAGGTAATTAGAATTGAGAAAAACAGGTCTAGATAAAGCAGAAGAGCCGCAAGGACCTTGATCAAGTCATAAAGGGCCAGCTCCTTTTCGAAACACCCAGATTCGTTTTCTTTGGTAATGGGTTGACCTTTAAAGGAACGTTGTCAAGCACAAACTAATGTATTTTAAAGGACTAATCTGATGCTAGCAGGTTTACCAGCGTACTCAGAAAGATTAACACTCGGGGATTTTCATTTCAATTTACGGTTGGTACTAAAAGTGTATATCACAGAGAAGCTGCACAAATCGAAGAATTGTTCAAACAATATGAAGAATCGTGATATAAAATAAGGCGCTATACATCTTTTTCAGATTCTCAGTGATCTATGGCTCACAAATAATGAACAGACGACTGATACTGCTCGGACAACGAATTTACAGGTGATAAGCATATATAGTTTTTACTTCCCTTATCTATAGTTGCACTAAATTCTTTAGTGGGAACGAAACGTTGCATCAAAGCTAGAATTACGTTAACGATTAACATAACTGGGTTAGAGTATAGCCTATCTATTCTTGCAATGCCTGAACAGAATTTCGATTTAAACACTTTAAAAGTTCCAAAGCGGGTGCTCTCTCCTCGATTAGCTTATCTACTGAGAGAGCTCCTCCTTTAAGAAATTCCTCTGCAAACAAACCCAAACTGTTTCTGTTACCTTGCTGTAAAAGCTGTTATTGACATTTTTTCATCTCTTGTAATTTGTTATTGTAGCTTATACCTCATTCACACTGAAGCAGTTAAACCAGCTTTGTCTAACCCAGGTTAAATTTTGACCAATCAAATGCATTCGATTTGTTGGATCGACCAATTAGAACGCAGCATTCAATAACCTGGTTTATTTTAAGCTGGTTTAACTTGCAGTGTGAATGGGGTATAAGTTAATTGTTTGTTATGTTTATGAAAGATGTTATGTAGTGGAATTTAAAATTAAACTGAGCTGAAAGCAGTTCGAAGTTTGAAAGGCTTTCTCGAATTATTTCGAATTCCTTCTCCTTCGAAATTCATATCACGAGCAAGTGTCATTCAGATTTATTTATATCTGTGCTGTGTGACACGAAGGTTGTACTGTTTGAGAATTTTGTAGTCTACAGGGTGTCCCAAAAAAATTGTTCGACATTTGATTAAATATTGAAAAATAACGATAAAATGAACAGGCTCCATGTTGAAATACTCCTATTCCTAAGATCTTAAATTAATTTTAGACACAAGAATCTTGCAAATCCGCTGAAAATTCACTGATTTATGAGTTTTTAAAGATCAAGTTTGTGCGAAAGCTGAAACCAGAGACCCCAAAGCGACCTGTTATGCAAAAAGCTCAAAAATGAAAGTAATGTAATTCTTGCAAAGCATCCATACGCTTGAATTAATATTCGAGAGAGCTTGGTTATCGAAAATCCTTTCTAGATCCCATTTGGTTTGCCCTGAAAAAAACCAGAAACAAAACAAACGACAGCCCCATTCTACACTCACTACAAATGCTATGGAGAAGCCTCTGGTTTCAGCTTTCGCACAAATTTTAACTTCAAGAGCTTGTAGCTCCGTGAATATTCAGCGGATTTGCAAGATTCTGGTGTCTAAAATTAATTAAAGATCTTAGGGAAGGATTATCTTTCCATGGAGCCCATTCATTATATCGTTATTATTTAATATTGAATCAAGCGTCGAACAATTTTTTTGAGACACCCTGTATGAAAATTTGTCTTTACCTTAGATATAAAATTTCTCTCCTAGGAATATCAGTTACCAAGCGTCGATCAGACACTACTGATTCGTATTTTCGTCAAGCACATGCACCATTTCCTAAATTGTGGAAGATCAGCTCAAGATGAAAATGCATCGAATTATCCAAATGCAACAGCAGAGGGACAAAAGGAAGAATTTAAGAGGTACCTTTTTAGCGTAGTTTTGCCCTTGTCCATCTAAGGTCTATTCCTTATATAATTTCTTACTCATAATAATAATATAATATGATGGAACTGTCTCTTTTTTAATATGATCGTCATTACAATCCTCCTTGTAAAATTTTTAATCAGACTGTGCTTTCCACCTGGAGTTGCAATATCTACTTATTCAGTAATGTTTTACACAATTGAGAATTGTTAAGAGATTGCACTAGGTTTGGGATTTAGAGGTTTGGGTTTCTTTATCTGGTTTATTTGTAATGTGCAATTAAAGTGATAACTGCAATAGGCTGTTTGCGAAATGGTTGATCATTTTTCCATCTGACACGGAATTTTTTTGTTAATTAAGGCCAAAATATCATCTGGCTCGCTTTTCTTCTTGGGCAGTTTGGTCTCACTGGACCAGAGTCTGCTTCTCGGCTATTTGTAATGTGTATGGGACTTGACTTATTTACTTACTTACGTTCACTTATTTAGCTTGCAAAATATCAATTTCATCTTAGGGCTATTCTACCGTCAACCATCCAGAAGAAGTTGTACCTCTTTCTGAAGAATTGTTTCTCACATTGGCCTCTTGATCCAACTTTTAAAATGGTAAGACATAAATCGCTGTCCATGTTTTGATGCATATAAGTCGCTCCTTTTGGACCGGCGTTGATAGAAAGTGTATCAAAGTTTGATTTAAGATCTGTGGAATTAAACTAATCAAGACTGAGCAGCATTCATTCAGTCAAATTTTCCTGTCTTCTGACAAGCGGCGCACATCTTTCAGGAAGTCCTGTATTCCCTTGACGAAAAGAGGCTCTTGTGTGAAGCGTAAAATAATTTGAGCACATTTCTTTGTTGCAATTTGCTGCAAAACATGCTGGTAAAAATCTCCTGTTGATGCACCTGATTCTGGTATTTCCGAATTTTAGGTGCTCGAGACTTGGCTTAGCTATATACAACCTTGGCGTTACAGTGGTCAACAGAATACAGAAAACCCTAACATATCATCACAGACAGATATTACAGACTGGTGAGTTTAGAAATAAATGAATTCATAGCAGTTCCTCAGGAATAAAAGCTTTTTGCGGGGTCAAACGTTTACTTGAAAATTTGAAAGCTGCTTGAAATAACGTTGCTGTACAGACTTTTGCAAATATTTCAACTTGTACCATGCTAAAAATGAGTCGACGTTCCTTTGTGAAACAGTTCCACGAATAGTAAACTACGTTACCAGATGGGTTAAACAAAATTGTGGAGAATGTCCATCGTATAAGTTCCCCCATTAAGTGCTTCAGTACTGAAATTAATCATCATGTTATTCCCTTCGAAAGAGCTTCGTAATGAGCAGACAATTTCAAATGTTTTCGTCCATTTCAGGCAATGTTTCATCGACGACAATCTCTTATTCTACACAATGTTGTTTCGAATGTTTGTCGCCAGAGTTGCTCGACTTGATTTGCAATCATTAAAGGATATTCAGATGATTCAAAGAGTAACTAAGGTAAGTTTTTACCAGTGAATCTTGCAAGAACAACGAACTAAGTCGATCAACAAACTAAGTTATTTAAATGATTAATCGATCAACTCATCAGTTCATCAATTAATCAATCAAAGAATCAATCATCGTACCTTTCAAAACCCCAGATTTAGCTCCCTTCTTTTAACGCTTGTCTTCGTCTGCAGCACTGCTTTGCTTTTGCTTTGGTTCATCATACTTTGTACCTACATAGAGATGATGACATTAGTTCTTCCTAAAGCCCAGTTTCCAGTCAGTGGAATTTTCCGAGCGGGCGGAAATTCTTTTGTTTACGACAGAAAATGTCGCTTTGCAATTGAATAGAAATTTAAGGTTGAATGACTTTTGATTGTTTAAAAGTTCGCCCGCTCGAAAAATTCCACTGACTGGAAATCAGCCTTAAGGCCAGTTTCCAGTCAGTGGAATTTTCCGAGCGGGCGGAAATTCTTTTGTTTACGACAGAAAATGTCGCTTTGCAATTGAATAGAAATTTAAGGTTGAATGACTTTTGATTGTGTAAATTCCGCCCGCTCGGAAAATTCCACTGACTGGAAATCAGCCTTTAAGGGCTGATTTCCACTCAGTAGAATTTTCCGAGCGGGCGGGAATTCTATTGTCTACTCGAGGAAATGTCGCTCTGCAGTTGAATAGAAAGTTACGGCTGAGTGAACTTTGATTATGTAAATTCCGCCCGCTCGGAAAATTCCACTGACTGGAAATCAGCCTCAAATCTTCATATTGCTGCATGTCCTCTGCTTAAAAATTTTCAAAAAAGAGGCCATTTAACAACTGGTGGGGACAAGTTTTGTTGGTCCGTTGAACCACTAGTGGTTGACCTGGAAAGCACACGTTGTTTTCGTTTTTTGATTGGTAATTGTATTTTGTATACTAGGCATCAATAACTTTGATTAAAAACAAAATTGTGCCAACACAACAATTTATATTGAATTGAAGGACGCTTTCGTAAACTTCTAGTTGTTGGCTAGACTGATGATATGAGTCAAAGTTTTGCTCCATTGAATTGAATTGTTATTTATTGTTACAGTCATGTTCCGCTAAAACTTGAAGCGGAATGGGTATTGTGGGGTATGGTTAGGGGGAATGGAGCGAAAACAAGGACTCATGTATTAAGTCTAGTTGTTGGCTACCCTTGTTTTTGGCTTGAAGATTTCTTAAGATATGCTTACGAAAAGGCTTTTGGTTATCAAGGGTTTAGAGGTCTTCTGAAATGCCGATGGAAGGAAGTAAGTTTCTTCTTCCCTTACGTAAGGTTAAGGTTCATTAAGCAAGGCTACACATGAAGTAAGGTTCATTTGTAGCCTTGACTTTTATCTTTTCTCTTTTCAGGTATTTTCTCAGCAGAATTTCACGGACTTAGTCAAAGAAGGTAAGCAAAATTCCTGTACATCCTTTGATTCTAAAAATGAAGATTGCCTATTGATACAGACGGCATGACGTCACAGCAGCATTGAAAACACGACGCCTCTTGTTTTGGGGTAAATGTTAAGAAAATTTCTATAGGTATCTATAGGAAATTTGCAAAAAGTTGCATAAAATTGCTCCTCTATTCTACCTTGCGATAGTGAGTAGGGAAAGGATAGGTAGCAATTGTCAGTAAGACCTAAACCTATGAAATAAACACACCAACATGCTGTTTTTAAAAGCAAAACAAAAATTTAGGCCAAGAAAGCTGTGAAAAACTTGCCTTTGCGTCGATAATTTCGTTGTTAGCACCACAAACTCTGTCGGCTGTAAGTCGCTCGTTGCTTCTTCAAAGTCAACCTTCCTTTCAGACATTCGCCTATCTATCTGCTAAAGTTGTTTTAATAATTTGAACAGCCTCCAAGCTTTTTGAATTGATTTATTGCGATTAATAAACGAGACACTCTCAAAATCCCAGTGCGACGCTATACTTTGTCATTTACCCCAAGTCTGATTTTTGAGCGCGAATTGATCAAGTCATGTGACATGTCGTCTATATGAATTAAACTGAAGGAAGCAACTTGCCAAATTGTGTATGGTATTTACCTTCAGTCTTGCAAGTTTTCTTTTGCCAACACTTTACAAATTTGTTTCTTATTTACTTTTAACAAAGGAACTATTGCAAAAGTTGTTTTCAGAATTATAAACATATTTTGATACTATTTACGAGCCTGAAATAAAAGTTCGTATTCAGTGTTAGGCCCCAGGAAATTTTAAATCCTAAAGTTTCTTAAATTAGGGTGCTTTGATTTAAAAACCTCAATGCGTCCACTGTCAGCTCAATGCCCTTATTTGTGCGTCGGAGTTGGATCGCATACAGCCTGTTTAATTAGCTGAAATTCAATTTTTTAAATAAATTTTTGGGTTATCCAGAAATTGTGAAAATTTAAATTTTTTCTCTCAGCCGAAAATAGCATGTTAGCATCATCGAATCCTTCCAGTTTACATCGAATTTCATCCTCAAGGCTTACTCCACCGTACAACGCATTCCGGTCAAGTCACAAAGGATTGGAACTGGAAGATACCGGTTTCCGGTATGAATCAATATTCGACCAACATTATGTGCATCAGGTAAATTTCAATCCCCATTTTCTCTTAGACTGACGAAGTGATTCCTTGTACTCGTTCAATGTTTTTAATCTGATGTTTTTATTTTCTCTCATATTATCGATTTGATTTTCTCTCAGTTTGAAGCCATAATCATCATTCAGTTCAATGCGGAAAACTGAAGCTCATGTAGTCAGACTAATTTTCTCTGTAGATGTAAAGTTTGTCTCAAGTAGTATAGGCATCAAATCTTTAAAGAAGATTGCACGGATGGTTATTGAATCTTCCTTTTGATTTTATGGCTTATGAGGAACTTCAGGTACTTTGCTATTATTGTTCATTGGAAACTTTTGATATCTTGATTATTCTCAGAATTACAGCGTTTTTCTTTTTATTTGAAAAATTCATGATAAGTTTTGAAAAAAATTAAAATCATAGTAAATCCTAAATCAATAGAGGAAAAACGGTACAATCTCCAAGAAAACCGTAGTTCATGAACGTCTACAATATGGCAATAAGCTAAAATCTGTTGCTTTTCTGGTTTACGATTTAGCAATTTGATGACGTCACAACCTGAAAACTGGTTGAAACACAAAAAACACTTTAATTCTGAAAGTAATCAAGATATCAAAAAGTTCCAATGAGCAATAATAGCAAAGTACCTGAAGTTTCTTTGAACCCATTAAACCATAAGGAAGATTCAATAACCATCCGTGCAATCTTTTTTATGCCTATGCTGTCTCGAGTTCTTTTTCAGTTGAAATTTAATAACTCGAAACAACTAACAAGTTTTTCACGAGCAATTTCGCTTTATTGCAGATCTCACCTGAAATCTTTTTCACAAAAATGTACCTTTCCAAGCCTCTTCTATCGTCACTCAAATTTCTCAGTCAAACCGTCAATCAGTCTGTCTGTCAGTCTCTCTCAGATTACCCTATGATCAGATTAGCGATTGGGATGGTGAACGGTCAATGATCTCATAGAAACAGAAACATAGAAAATGGTCTATAGATCCATAAACCATGAAGCTCCTGAGTATCTTACAAGTCTGTTCCGAAGGTTATCTGAAAACAGCGTTAGACAGCTTCGTAATACAAACACTGACCTTTATGTTCCGTTCCTAAAAACTGCAAGTGGCCAAAAATGCTTCTCGTATAGAGGAGCAAATCTGTGGAACGATCAAAATACAGAAATTAAAACAGCCAATACTTTTACCCAGTTCAAAACGTCCTTGAAAAATGCCCAGATCCTGAACATTCTCAAACTTTTCCTTTTACTTTAATACATACTTGTTATACTTAGATCTTATGTCAGAATATTGTAAATTTTTAATTTTTCTTTATTTAACAGGGTAGGTTGTAAAGCAATTATGTATTTTAGTTGAATACTTACCCTGTATAAAATTATAAAATGAAATGAAATAAAATGAGATCACAACAAATCTTGAAAACGGGGAATCTATTGGCACTTTATGCAATTCACGCAGACAGTGTGCTTTTTAAGTTAGATGGCAGATTTCTCTTACTTTTTATATTTAATCCCAGGCACGGAATAGTTTTATTTAGGCGTGCTTATCCATGATTAAACTAGCCCATCGATTATTGCGTCATTAATTTACTCTATTTCTTAACCAATTAGAAGTATCATATAAATGAACAAATCAGTCATTAAGTGACGTAACCAACAATTCACATTTTTAATTCGAATTTTTAATTAATATCAAATCTTATTTTGTGTTTTTTTTTCAAACCCAGATGGAAGAAGTAGCGCAAAGAGTTTTCAACGAAGGTGAAAGTTTGCGACAAGAAAATGCACAACGGAAAACTAAAGAAGTAAACAAGAGCATGATGGGAAAAATAAAAGCGTTCTTTGGCTCTGGTTTGGACGATGAGGAGATTTCCCAAGATTCAAAGCTGGAAGAGCTTTTAGATATTATTTGTATTCAGCTGGCAGAAATATTTAGTGTAAGTTTCTTTCAGTTTCACAGTTTCAAAACATACCTTACGGATCGTCCGAATTGATCAGTTGTTTTTTAGCCGAATTCTACCGAAAGTAAATTTTATCTGCAATTTAAGTATTCGGATATTGCAATTTTGGAAATCAGTTATTTAGCAACCGAATTCAGCTGTTCAGCGACGAGCAGCCGAATATTGGCTAAAAGATTCGATTTTTCTGGATATTTAATCGAAACATTCGGCACTTGGCATAATAAAGTCAGCAATATATTCTATCATGCAAGTGCCGTTATTTAAGCAGTTTTATCGGCTGTTTTTCCACAACTGGCTGCTATTTAAGAAATGTCACTGTGCCGAAAATTATCCCATCAATTCGGACGGTCTCTTACTGTAGGGGCTATCGCACATTTCAACATTTATTTCATTAAAGTCGGTCATGTCATTGGAAACTTATAGCCAATTTTCCGTGCCTGAAAGTTTTTG
The DNA here is from genome assembly GCA_004194415.1 of Aurelia aurita. Taxonomy (NCBI): domain Eukaryota; kingdom Metazoa; phylum Cnidaria; class Scyphozoa; order Semaeostomeae; family Ulmaridae; genus Aurelia; species Aurelia aurita. The sequence goes on from REGM01000063.1 coordinate 1,152,643, forward strand.
GAAAAGGCTACAAAAGTCGGCCAAATTGGCCTACTTTTCATCAGCTGTTAATGACAATTTCATCAGTGATCTTCTCAATAGCCATCCGCATAGTTCTACGTAGAATTGATACATATTTGTCTACCCTGGTTGTCATCATAGCTCTGCCCCGAAATGTGGTCGAAATTCTTGTAAAACATTTTCAAAAAATTCCAGATACGACTTTCAAAAGAAGTCGCCAATAACTTCAGAAGGGAGCAATCAATTTTGATAAAATATATTTTCATGTGAAGGTTAGCCTTTCTGCTATCAAATGATGTAGCTACATTTTGTGGAAATTAATAAGAAATTTGCAAACGTAAATCGCAGCAAACGCCGAAACTATTTTAACTCAGCCGGCGTATGACTTTATATGTGCAAGAAAACTTGAAAAACCAGGTACGACACAGTGAAACATAAAGCGTTAAATACACCAAGCTGTTCAACTATTGACGTCTCAGTATCTCAAAGCATACTTTTGAGAAACCATCAGCTGCAAAAAATGTGAAAATTTAAACATGTATTTCCCTTCTCTTCTAGTTTACGCCACCCACATCACCAAAACAAACATTAGGCCAATTTGAATCCGTTGATGGTGGACAACGCCCTAAGCCATTCATATCTGATAAGTGTTACGAAGATGGGAGATTGTTGCCAGAGCATGTTGTTGAGCATGATGGAAGTATTACTCTTACTGAGAAAGGAAGACAACAAGTAAGTGAGATAAAACAGCATCGATTTAATGTTGTCCTCAATTCTGGCCTTTTCTTTTTATGTAGTCAGCCTCATCCTTTTTGTAAATTGTAAATTTTTTGGCACGGCCCCCTGAAAAGCAGCCTTAGCTGACGGGGTTACCGTGGTTAAAGAATATAAAATCAATCAATCAATCAATTGCACCTACTCAGTGACAGTTTGCATTAGAAAAAAAACAAGGGAGAGTGAGGACCAATTGGTCACTGATCTCTGTCATAAGAGACTTTCTCTTCGCGTAAATGAGGATAGCATCAATAGCAAGTGTCAGATCAAATATAACTGTCAGAACAGTTTTGGCTTTGTGTTTCGCTTTCAAACATTTACAAAGATACATTGAAGGAAAGTCAGTTAGGAGGAAGAAAATGAGAGTTATGTTAACCAGGGGGAATTGGGTTTTTTCAGAGATGGCATAAAATTTGTTCGAAATGCTTTTGAAAGTTGCATTCGTCCAAACTCATGTTATTGACATTAAAATTGAAATCTAAACGCAAAAAAATAGTGCTTTGGCAGAAGTTCTTGTTCAAGCTCTTAGTTTGAGTTTTATCTGAAAATTGGTCATGATTTTACCCCCATTGTTTGCCACGAGACATTTGTTCTTGAACAGGTTTTAAGAAGGACTGAGATCAGGCAGAACAGATCAATTTTGTACTTTAGAAATATATTATTTAACCGCTTTTATCCTCATTCTCCACAGATAATGCAAAAGCTTCGACACTTTGATATCAAAGGAGCAGCTGCTTTCGACCTTGAGCCTGTCAGAAGCTATGAAATACATGCACTCGTCAGATGGATGTATCAACTATCAGCTCGGCTGAATGATAAGGTACAAAATATTTCAGTCACTTGACACTACACACACAAAATAATCTGGATTTAAAGGAATGACACTGGTGCGCAAGAAACTAAAGTAGCAAGAGTTATTTACAAAATATCGTTTTCTTTACTCAAGTTTCTTCTATTCTCGACAAACAATACATCACAAGCATTTATTTACTATGACAGGTTACTTATTCTCAAAGTAGTGAATATTAAAGGGAATAGACATAGCTATATTGAGTGGTCGCTATAAATAGGCTACGAAAACACCCACGCACCCATTGTTTCTTTAGCTACACAATGACACGGCACTTGCCAACAGTATCAAATACAATAGACTATATTTTTAACTTGGCCCGGGCCAGCTTTTAACTATGTCGATTCCCTTTAATGAAACTGATTTTGTTGTGGGGAGGTTTTCCTAAATTTCTTTCAGGTTAACACTGTTAAAAATCCATTAGTGCTTCTCCGAGTTCCTTCATTTTTACCATGAACCCAATCTTCAAGTCTTAAATGATCCTATGGGCTTTTCAGTAATTCTACTAATATTTCCTTCACAGTACAAAGAGCCACTGACAAAAATATACAACAGAGAAGATTTCGTTGGTAAAATTTTACGAACATTCTCACCAAAAGTTATTGAACATGACGGCAAGCCAGTAAGACTTCCAAGCACATCAGCTATCGGCGTTCTACAACCGAAAATTTCACTGCGATTCCTAGCATCATATTATACGATTTATTACATTGGATGGCTGTTACTCATCGCAAAACTTTTTGGCCTGGGATTCATAGAGTTTAGTCTTCTGTCATTGTTGTTGTTAGTTGTATTTATATTGCAAAATATTGTCTCTTGTCCGGTTAAGANCACTTGACACTACACACACAAAATAATCTGGATTTAAAGGAATGACACTGGTGCGCAAGAAACTAAAGTAGCAAGAGTTATTTACAAAATATCGTTTTCTTTACTCAAGTTTCTTCTATTCTCGACAAACAATACATCACAAGCATTTATTTACTATGACAGGTTACTTATTCTCAAAGTAGTGAATATTAAAGGGAATAGACATAGCTATATTGAGTGGTCGTTATAAATAGGCTACGAAAACACCCACGCACCCATTGTTTCTTTAGCTACACAATGACACGGCACTTGCCAACAGTATCAAATACAATAGACTATATTTTTAACTTGGCCCGGGCCAGCTTTTAACTATGTCGATTCCCTTTAATGAAACTGATTTTGTTGTGGGGAGGTTTTCCTAAATTTCTTTCAGGTTAACACTGTTAAAAATCCATTAGTGCTTCTCCGAGTTCCTTCATTTTTACCATGAACCCAATCTTCAAGTCTTAAATGATCCTATGGGCTTTTCAGTAATTCTACTAATATTTCCTTCACAGTACAAAGAGCCACTGACAAAAATATACAACAGAGAAGATTTCGTTGGTAAAATTTTACGAACATTCTCACCAAAAGTTATTGAACATGACGGCAAGCCAGTAAGACTTCCAAGCACATCAGCTATCGGCGTTCTACAACCGAAAATTTCACTGCGATTCCTAGCATCATATTATACGATTTATTACATTGGATGGCTGTTACTCATCGCAAAACTTTTTGGCCTGGGATTCATAGAGTTTAGTCTTCTGTCATTGTTGTTGTTAGTTGTATTTATATTGCAAAATATTGTCTCTTGTCCGGTTAAGAAAGATTAATAGTTGAAAGAAATTGCTTATTGTTGATAACTCGAGGATATGAAACCAGCATCGTAGAATCATTCTGTTGGGTTTTTGGATCGGAAAACATTCAGTTGATTTTTCTCAAGTTAGATTTTTTTTATCTTCAGTAAAAAGCCGCATATAAGAACCTTCCTCGAATAAGAACCTACAGCCTGAAATCAGCAATATTTACTCCTTTATGAAAGAACTTTTTCACCCTGATTTTTGTACAGGTTCTTATTTGGAAGAACAAATGCATTGATGTAGTTCTCAACTGTGAAAATCCGAAACATCAATTTGATTATCAAATAAAATAGAAAAAATTGATGTTGCTCCTTGATCATCTAAAGACCTAAACAAGTCTGATTTCACAACACTGCTAATGTTCAGTCCTCTATCACAGAATTTTGATTGTAAGCAGAGATATTTAAAGACTGCAAAAAAAGAAACATTACTGTAAAAAAAATTTATTGGGAAAATTTAAGAACCTGTAATCTAAGAACCTACAGGCTGCTTTCATGAATGTTATCCTTTACATAAGAACCAAGACAGCTTTAGTTTGAAAAAGGTATGTTCTTATATGCGGGTTTTTACTGCACTGGGCGAGTAAAGAAAACTTGCACCTTTTAAAGAATCATCAAACTTTGATTATGCTAGCGACAGAATCATAGTTATCGCGGATTATTTCAAACAAAAGGTCAGATAAAGATCATTGATTTAAAGAACGCCAATCAACCAGCATCCTTTACGCACTTTGCTTGTTGCCTGTCGACTGCGGCGGCCATTTTCATATGACAACATTCTCTACAAAGCGCGACCGCAAAGGATGCTGGTTGACCAGCGTTCTTTAATGCAAAAAGGACATTTAAAGGGGGAAACTTGAGCAGTTGGAAAAGGAAGGTCAAAGAAGCCTCCGCCACTTTCCAGCCTCTTGAAGATGGGCAACTCCCACTTAGAGCATTTTAATACTATCAACTTCTTGGTTAGATGTCTTTGAAGCTCTTAAAAAATTTTGCAAACGTGAACAATAAAAATTGGCACATAAGAACCATGAATTCCAAAACTCAGCCTCATAATGCTCTTAGATAAAGGACATTCCAGACTCGTCGATCAAGGGAGCAAACCTTTCGTGAAAGAGCAGGTTTTCGGGAATTTCTTGTTCCTGAAGTGGTATGATGCTGAATTGTCATATTATCAGTTCTTTTGTATCTGTTTCATTTGTTTATGATGCATTTGAAAATATTGTGGGCCCGTTAACTTTCGAACCATAATTTTTGTGAAGCAACAATTTGCTACTGTACGTTTTTTCGAATTTATAATAGTCTAAAGTCAAAGTCAAAATTTTTTCATAAGAATTCCAACCTAATACAGGGGATCTTATGCGACCCAGGAAAAGCAAATGCTTATCTAGCCTAATATAATTACTGCATATAAATTCTTGTTATAAAGTGGTTATTATATGGGAGTTTTTTCTATTACTTGTATCCTGAGTGTCTCCATAAAAGTATAAATACTGATTCTGACAGCTTTATAAAACCTACTAATATTATTTAACTGCTTTGTATAAGTATCGAAGTTTATGCCAGAATCTTGACAATATGATACCCCAATATGAGCAATTATCGACTGCTAATGTTAAGCGCAAATTGTTACAAACCATCAAACCCGGAAAATGACATTCTNTACCAAAGGAAGATCTTCAAGAACAGGCAAGGACGATTCTTCAAGCTGTGGGACGAATACACAGAAGGAACAACGACAACATCCCAGCTTCTTCGAGCTTGTGCTCATCTGAATGCCCCGTCTTTATAGACATAGTTGGCTTCAATAGCTTTTGCGAATTTAAAAACAGCTTTTTTAAAAGCTACCAACTCTGCCAAGGTTCATGGGCGATATGTTTCTCACTCCCGTAAATCTCGCATATATTGAATCCTGAATTATACACAATACAACCAAGATTCACATAATTTGAGTACTAAGCAGAGTTTCTTAAAAATAAACTAAAACGCGAAATCTTGCAAAATCTCGAATGAATTTAGAAAATTCCAAAAATCTTGTAAATCTATAAATAAATCCGGAAATCTCAAAAACATCTTATAAACAAAAACTTTGAAAATTTCAAAAATAATTAAAATTCTCCTCCTAAAAAAGTTCAAAATTTTTGAAATCTCAATGAATCCAAAGAACATTTGCGAAATCTTGAAAGATCTTTGAATATCTTGAAAAGTATCGGTAGACAGTAATCTTTGAAAAATCCGAAAGATTTTTAAGACCTCAAACTCCCCGACGCCATTTTTCGAGTGATTTTCTCCTCCGATTAAGAGTCGCATACACGTATACTCGGAGTTTCTTACGAGTTTCTTAAAGGCTCCATAACCGATCTTAGTGTTTACTACCTGTGCCCCCGTGAACATTTCAAAACAAAGTTTCTTGAACATTACTCAAATACCTTCCGAGTAATAACGATACAGGAAACAGGTAAAAATAAAGTAAAAACATGCTAAGGATTTCCTTGACTAAAATTAATAGTTTGTTAAGTTATATTTTTCCAGTACTGGAGTTTCTTAATTTTTTGACGATCTGAGAGTCGAGTTTCTTATAAGCGGTTTCTTCTAAAAAAATTACGTGTATCCCAAATTTGTGGAGTTTCAACGCTGGCACCAAGATAATTATCCCCTGTCTTGAATTGACAGGCGAAATACAATTCTACTACTGGTGAACTTTCTGAATATAAATTTAAGTTTAATCAATAGACCAATATATGAAAACCCCTCTTCCGCTTCCAGCAGTGCCCTCTAAAAAGATTACGTTAAAAATAAGTCTACACAGCGGATATTGAACTCATTAAAACTGCTAAAACGCTTAGAAATAATGTTGTTTTATATTCTATTTTAAATCTGAAGATAATTTCTTGAAATAAATTCTACCATACATTGGCCGAATCGACCAGAATTGTTGGCCGAAACGTCTCACTGAGGTTGGCCGAATCGACCAGAGCGGTTGGCCGAATCGTCCAGAGAGGTTGGCCGAAGTGACCATTGGCCGAAATGGAGGTTGGCCGAAATGACTAGAAAACCCTCCTTTAAAAACATTCCTCTACATCAAGCTACATGTATACAATTTTTCATATTTTGTATTTTGTAGTTTTCTAATTTCAGCAATTTGTTTATATATTTATTTGCATATTTATATTGTAATTTTGTTAACTGTAGTTGTTGTTGTTATTCTAATAAATTGTATATGTGTTGTGGAATTTTAAATTAAATGAACTGAGCTGAACTGAGTTAGAGGGAACTTTGGGGGGTGCCAGAACCTTTAATAGGCCTTAATTAGCTGTAATTTTAGCTATTGTTTTGTTTTCAGGTACTGTCAATAAATAAATGATGATTATGATGATGATGATTAAAAACCTACAGACCCTTACAACAATTTGCTAGAACCTGTAAGCCTGGAAGCAAAATGTTAACATCCTACAGGCACAAATGGAACAACTATTATTTATTGTATATCCCTTAGGGACTAGTCATTTAATTTTCATTGTTCTGAAGCAGAAAGTTTACTATAAACTATGGTTTCTTCATCAAAATTGTTTTGTGACAAAATCGCCAATAATTATGGGAAGAAATGACCAATTTTAGCAAACTACATTTTGGCAATTAATTTAATCTTTTGTCTCTTGTCTTTTGTCTGAGTTGTTGTCGCCAAACTATTGCGTGATAACCCCCCCCCCCCTTTTTCTGACTCACCCAGTATCTAAATTTTTTTATAGACTGGAAGACAAGAAGTGAATGCTCCAAGAGTCTGTGCTCATGAGCAAGATGTCCTTGACTTGGCTTGGAATCCTTTCCATGACCAAATCATTGCCTCTTGTTCGGAAGATGGAAGCATAAAAATCTGGGAGATTCCTGAAGGCGGTTTGTTGGAAAACCTGACAATGCCACTGCTCACCTTTGACTATCACCAGAAAAGATGCATCTCAGTTCAGTGGCATCCTGTCGCCAATAACGTTTTGATGAGTGTTTCACAAGATCCTTCCATTGTCATTTGGAATTTAGCAGATGGCAGTGCAATAAATGAAATTGACTGTCATCCTGACCTCATCTATAATGCGGCTTTCAGCAGAAATGGGGACAAGATTGTCACATGTTGTAAGGACAAGAAAATAAGAATAATTGATGCTAGGACTGGCAGCGTTCTTATTGTAAGTTCTTCAAACAATTTTTTGTTTATATTCATGTGTTCCATGTATACAACTTTCAAGTCTGTAAAGGGACCGTCCGAATTGATCAGTCGACTTTTGGCACATTGAAATCTCTTAAATGGCCGCAAGTTGTGGAAAAATAGCAGATAAAACCGCTTAAATACTGGCACTTAGATAATAAAATATTTTGCCGACTTTAGGCCGAAAATATGAAGTTCTGAATGTTTCAATTAGATATCCAGAACAATCGGATCTTTTAGCTGATATTCGGCTATTCCTCGCTGAACAGCCGAATTTGGTTGCTAAATAACTGATCTCAAAAACTAGAATATATCCAAATACTTAAAAAGAAAAAATTTACTGTCAGTAGAATTCTGCTAAAAACAACTGATCAATTTGGAAGATCCCCAAAGGATCTTTGATTTAATAGTTTTGCACTTTTCATTGAGATTCCTTTCACATTAAAGTAAATTAACGGAGCTATAGCGATCTAGTCTAAACATAGCGCAAAAGCATGACGCGCCCCACTTATGTTTGTATTGTTTTCATTGATCGAGAACATCAAATACAATAGGTTATATTTATATTGACCCAGTCCCCCTAGCCAAGCTACTTTTAACTCCGTTGATCTACTTTAAAGTCAAAAGTTTCGGACTGTAAAACGTTTTGGACAACATTTTATCTGAAACTTTTGTGTCCAAATAACCTAAAAAAATGTCTGAAAATTATTGTGGCTATTTGTNTGATTTAATAGTTTTGCACTTTTCATTGAGATTCCTTTCACATTAAAGTAAATTAACGGAGCTATAGCGATCTAGTCTAAACATAGCGCAAAAGCATGACGCGCCCCACTTATGTTTGTATTGTTTTCATTGATCGAGAACATCAAATACAATAGGTTATATTTATATTGACCCAGTCCCCCTAGCCAAGCTACTTTTAACTCCGTTGATCTACTTTAAAGTCAAAAGTTTCGGACTGTAAAACGTTTTGGACAAAATTTTATCTGAAACTTTTGTGTCCAATTGTGGCTATTTGTTTGCTCATGATACTTCTAATTGAAGCATTCAGTCCCAATCTTTGGTTAAAATTTGGTTAATTCAATGAAAATATTGCCCATATCGAGTGAAAGATTTGATCAATATTGTTCAGTATAGGCATTTATGGGATTTGAATCGCAACTTTATGATAGATTTCTGGAGTAGGAAGATGCCAACATGGTTTTGATTGAGGGCCCAAAAACCATAATGCTGTCTTCATTCTTCTGAAATTATAAGGATTCTTATGAAAGATATCCAGTTAAGTCACAAATGAGCTTTAGTGTACAACATTTGACAGAAACGGTAAATCATAACTGGTTTATATTTGTTGCATTGTAGGAAGGCCAGGGACATGAGGGCTCAAAGCCACAGCGTGTCATCTTTACTAAATGGGATAAATTGTTTAGTACTGGATTTTCAAGAATGAGTGAGAGGCAATATGGAATGTGGAATCAGGTAATTATTGCATCAACTTTTTATTTCTGTTCTGTTGGCTGCAGGATCCCTTTCAATTATATGGAGAACAGCCTAGTTCCAAGTTGTTCATGTTAGCTGCAAAGGGGTAAAAATCTAGCTTGTTATGGGAAATAAAAGCTGCTAGAAATTAACTCATATGAAATGTGTACACTTTAAATCAACACAAATGAGAGGATAAAATACATAGCATTGAAGGAAATTAATGCAAAAAGGCAAGACAGGTTCACATTGAAGAAAATTAACGTGAATAACAGAACAAATTTGTCTTCCAAAACATAATTTTTCATGCACGTCATACTGTAAGATCATGGGCAATGTGGACACTATGATTAATTTCCTATAATACTGTTATGGTAAATGATCCAATTGTCACTTCATGCACTTAGTTGAAATGGCAACAGGGAACCAGATAGTATAATTTGCAGAATCAGAATTGCTGATAGGCAGTTCTGTGTAAATGCTGTTTCTCCCGGGGGGGGGGGGGGTACATGACTTGTGGATGGGCGAGGGTCTGCCGCCCTGTTTTCAGAAAGCCACCCACATTTATGATGAATTTTGGTGGAAAACCACCCATTTTTAGCCATTTTTTGGCGATTTCAGCCAAATCGACCCATGTTTATGGAAAATCTGCCAAAAAATGACCCTTGTTTAGAGAAGTTTGGGCCAAAAAACCCACCTATATGGGCGGCACATACCCGTACCATCAACATGTTATGTACCCCCCCCCCCCCCGGCTGTTTCTCTAAGCACTTCTCTAAATTGAAGCATTAGTTGAAAAGCGCAGCTTTGTTATAAACTTATAAGGACCACAACAAGCATCATTTTGAAGGCTCAAAGAGAAAAACAAGAGACAAATCCAGTTTTCATCGACGTGTCCAGTTATAATAGACAATCCATGTTTGAAAAAATCAGTTAAATTATTCTAGAATTGTAAGGACTAGGTCATGATTATTTAAAGTACGTTTCAAGATGAGCTTGTCTCATCTTCAGCTAAATAAAAAATACACGTGTGGGTTTTGTAGCAAAATGATTCAAACATGCATAAATTAAGTTATCGATCATTGATACAGTTTGCTAAAAAAGGAAAGACCATTGAAGTATACAAAATAAGAAAGTCCGTTGAGATTTAAAAAGATAAAACGGTATAAAAGAGTTGTGTTGGTTGAGTCCAGGACGGTCCTTCAAGATTAGTAAGCTTTCGTGAATAAGCAATTCAAAATTGTTGTTAGCTTCTCTAGAGATGGGACATCGTCAGATTGCTAGCAATCAGATTTCTCCTTTATTGGTGCAAATAAAACATGAAATATCAGGAAATTCACAAAGAAAGATATGAGCCAGCACGGATAGTTAAACCTACAAAATCAGCGGGGATGGCTCAATGGTAGTGCGCTTGACTACCAACCTGAGGGTTGGTGGTTTGAGTCCCCGCCCTGCCGAACCTGCTACGTAGAGTGAGGAGAGTCGCTAACTCTCTGTAATTCCAGGCTAAAGGAATCGCGAGGTGTGGTCACATCGAGAGGAAGGACCAGGACACTGCTCGATAAGCTTAGCTTCTCAGTGTCCTAAAACTACCTTCGGATGCAAGGTAGCAATATAGAAAAATAAATAAATAAACCTACAATGTTCAGATTTCCAGTCCAGTCACTTCTCTAAAGACATATACAAACAACTTAGAAAATAGTTGTAAAATTATGTCATCACCATATGCAACGTATAAATGCTTAAAATTGAGTAGAGTTTCCAGTTGTCTGGTGATCGCTGTATAGCATGAAACTCTGAGTAACAACAAAGAATGTAGTCTGTCTTTGCGTCACTCTTATTACAAACATTGTAAATTCACATTTATTAAATAAAGTACATGAAAACCCCATCACAAAAAAGGCTAAAGCCACAACTAATGAAGGATCTCAAACCCATATAATTGCACATTCTAACAGAGTTCCTGAAACAGAGTGCCAAAAACTGGCTGATCAGAGCCCCCCTCTTTCTAGATATAAAATGCTACTGAAAGCTTTTGCCGTGCCACCCTTTTTTGGACTGTTGATATCTTCAGTTTGTATTTCTGATTGAAACCTCTCTGCTTTATTTCCATTTCAGAAAGACTTATCTTCATCTTTGGTTATGGAACAACTTGATAATGCAAATGGTGCTATGGTACCTTTTTATGATGAGGACACTAACATGGTCTATCTCTGTGGAAGGGTAAGTATCTTAAAATGCTCAAGATAACTCTGTTAAGACTGGTTTCCTCAAAGGCAAATTTGTAAGTGAATTTACCTGCAAGTGGAATTTCATTCCGTAGCTGAAGATTTTCAAATGAGAAGTTTTCTTGCTAGATTGCATGTGGGTTCCTGAAACAAAAAGTTATATATTGAAATGCGCTATTCATCACTATTTAGTTAAAATGTTTTGCCATCTTTTGCCATCTTTTGAGAAAGGATACCAATAGCGAACCTTTGAATGACAAATGAAAGAATCAACATTTTATAAACCGCTTTTGTAGAGATCGTTTAAACCGACCAAGCAATTTCTCAAAGGATAGTTGGGCCTTCCAACAACATTAAGCGCTAAAATGTTCGGAGAAACAAATTTCAAAGAAAACTTTTTCGGACCTTCACGGAATTTCGGATGTGTTTAAAATTTCAATCGTTTATGGAAAGCAGTTTATTTACTGTTTACTTTGCTTGTTTTATGATAAAAATGTTATGATTCTATCAATCGTGCTTCATTTTACGTTCAAGGGCAGTGCCAGTGGCAGAAACTAGGGGGGGCAAGGGGGTTAAGTTGCCCCCCCCAATGTTGGGTAAAAACAAAGACCTTTTGTTTGAAAACAATTGAAATATACAATTATTTTAAGCTTTTAAACTGAAACAATAGCTTCACCCCCCCCCCAATATTTGGCAAAGTGTCTGCCACTGTTCAAGGGACCCTGGTCAGAAATTTCAATTCAATAATTTTTCTTGAGAATGATGAGAATGATTGCCAAAATGAATTTAGTTGAACAACTATTATGATGTTTCACAAAGTAGCTCTCTCAACACATTCCTTTTCTATGCAAAATGTTTTCTCAGCAAGACATAACTTTTTTAAACAGTACATTATTATTATTACTAGCAATAACAATAGTCAGTGAGTGCGGCGTATTGGCTTTTGTACCAAGTGGAAACAGATGACAAACACAACAGTTGAACAATGTATTATCATGACATTCCACCATGAAATAAATAACAATTAATTTAATCCTGCTGATCACTGAAAAGCTGTGGTCCGGCAGTTCGTTATACAAAATCACTTGAACTCGCCAAGAAATTGCAGTTGTTTCTGCAGCTGTGTTTTAGAGTTCATATTTATCCATGGGAGGTGATATAAGGACAAAAGAAGCAATCATGCAATATTTGGCTATTGATGTAAATACAGTATGTGTATAATCAAGATAGAATTATGTTTGGTAATAATGCGCAATATCTAAAGCTGTTTGTTCAGTTCATTAAGTAAATTGTCATTGCAGTTCTGTATTGCATCATGTGTAAAGCTTTCTGTGCAGATCTTCATCTGAACTGTGTTTTATTCTGGTAACTGTTGCAAGATGGTATACAGTATGTGGTGAAGGTAAATATCTGTATTGTGAAGTGACGCAACTCCAGCTGTAAGTTGAGGGTGCTATTTTGCATCATGTTCACACGAAGTCATAGTAATCTTTTCAATATAACTGGAAGTGATTTCTCAGCAAAACTGACACTGTCTTTTCCAAGTTACACCTCATCAAACTGAGATCCAATGTGTTTACATGCAGAATTGTTGCCAAGGCAACTTTAATGCCTCTGCTGTAGTTGAAAGGCATTGAAGGTTCTGGCATCAGATGAGGAGTTTAAGTGGATATTTCTGCAAAGTTCTATACCAGGCATTAACGTGATACACTGGAGCATCCCACTATTGTGCTTGATTTTTGTCATTGATTTTCATCTATTCTACCAAGATTTCATGTAAACAAATCATATTTCCTTGTCCCTCACAAATCTGGAATAAACATCTAATGAAAGTTTTCATCACTTGCAACATCATTGAATATATACATTGATCATAGTCCTCTTGATGACTGCTTTCATGACATATTTGACAGTGCTGCAGATAGAGAATATAATGAAATCAAAATCTAGATATAAATCCTAGGAAGTAAGCTGCAAGAAAACCGTAACAGTTAAACTTTAAAATACAATCTGCCTCAAGTAGTTCCACACTGGCTCTCGTATCGTGTGAAGCCCTACTTCAGTAAGCTGGCCTACAGTGCTTGTATCGTGTATCAGTTGATCATAAGCTAAGCACATTTCTGATAACAAATTTATCAGCTCATTATTGCTCCTTGAAAATTCACCAAACAAAAAT
>REGM01000063.1:1166340-1185354 GCA_004194415.1 Aurelia aurita
ATACAGAATAATTAGCTACAAATACATAAATTTACAGATTTTTGCAATGTTTCCAATATTTAAATTGTTTTCTTTTTCGGTATTTACAGAGCAGAAAAATTTATATCAGCTCAAGAACCCAACCTGAGCCACGAAAGGTCTACATAGTCTACAATTGCATTCCTCTCCTTTCCAGATTTTGATTCTGCTCTTAAAAATGGAGAGGGTATTTGACTGCTTTATGTCATTGGGAAGTGCCTGCCATAATCTACACCCACGAAACGATATCGTATCCAAGCCATTGCACGTAGTGCGAGCTTGTGGTAATAGTAGATTATGGCAGCTTCTTAGCCCATATGGACTGTGTTTTTTAACAAAGATCTCCTTCATGAAGCTAGGATTAAGCTCCCATTTTGTTTTATAGATCTCAGTCATTAGCAACTGCAAATTCCTTATGTGGATCGGGACCGCATTGTCTCTGACTAACATCGTATCAAAATCTGATCTCATATCTTTGTAGGTTATCCGTAATGCCCGTTCGTGAATACAATTAACTTGATTGTTCAGTGTTCTATCGCAGAACACCAAAACAAGAGGACAGTAGTTCAACTGGGACAAGATAAATGCCTTTATTATTCGTTTCAGTTGATCAGTAACAGTATCCATAAAGTAGGCAATTCTTGAGACTGCTTGTAGCTTTTGACCAGCCTTTTTGCAAATGGATTTTACTTGCTGTTTAAAGCACAATTTTTTGTCAAGAATCACTCCAAGCAAGTTTTCTTCTGTACTCTCTTTTATCGTTTTCAGTAGAGACCAATCATAAGGAGCAATTTTACAAATTGCTACCTATGATTGGTCTCTACTGAAAACAGTTTCGGACACTAAATATTTTGGACCACAAAAATTTCGGACATTTTCGGACATTAACAATTTCGGACGTTTGATTTGTCCAGAAATAGTAGCGGCCGAAATCGTTTGCGTTTAATGTAAATGCTGATACAATACAATTACAATGTCAAATTTTATTGGGCCACCCAGTACTTACGGTGAATTTGCCAGAAAAGAATTCGTTGTGCATGCAAGAGGGGAGATATGCACCATTCAGAAAGGGAGGCAAAGCAGCATTTGAAGTAAAGTAATGTTCGGAAGACCAATCGCTGCAAAATACTTGAAGTTGTCTAGCTTGAGAGCCAGGGAATTTTCTAGCTTGCTGAAAAATTTGCTGAAAGTAAAACCAGCCTCCAGCTAGTCCCACTTTACAATGTTTTATGTTGAATGAAATGCATTGATGGAAAAGAGATCTTATTATTACAAGGCTATTTTGAACTGACCCAGCCAACCCTTTTTATGTCTTTATAATTATATAGGCGTTCCTTGAAAATGGTCGATGGAAATGACTCTGATAAGGGTATACCCAGGAATTTTGAAAATGATTTATTGATCAAATCTCATTTACTAAGGAGATCTGATTCACATTTTTGAGGTAATAGATCGTGCTACTGACCCATGATTTCTTCAAAAGAATGTTAATCGAAAATATCCATTCACAATCCAATTTTTCATGAACCTAAAGTTCTTAGTTGTGTAGGTTTTGTGAGGCTGGCTGTAGAAGGGCCTAGTTATCATTTCTAGAATAATCAATCTAACTGAAAAATTTGCTACCAATTCCAAACTTTGCGGACTCGAAACTTTGCTGTCCTTATAAGCCAAGGAGTACAAAATATAAAATAGAATAATAGCTTTCATGAGCTCCATGTGATTATTCCAAGACCTGCTTGAAGATTACTGTTCGAATGTTCAAAAATCTTACACCATGTCAAATATTTTCAACAGAGCCACAAAAACATGACGGTCACACTGTTACTTACCGTGGTGAGGAAGGTCTCTAACAACAAAGGGATCACTTACGCCACTCCCTAAAAACGTCCATTTTCTATTAAAAACGAGGAAGGTTCTATCGGAAATAAATTTTTGTCTGGAGGAAGGCTAAGCATTTTGCGGACTCTGATTACCAAATAACAGAACTGAACAGGGCAAATTTTGATGATAAAAACAGCTCGAATTCAACTTTTGTTCGAGAAAACAGGGTTTTTTTACTGGAAGTAAGATGTTTTGCAAAATAACGAGTTTTTCAAGACAGATTTGTTCGAGGAGGGAGTTGAAGATTTGTTCGAGACAGCGAATTGTTCAGATAGCCTCGGTTCGAAATTGCGGAGTTAAACTGTATCTCAACAAATATTTGTATTTTATTCCAGGGAGACAGCAACATAAGATATTTCGAATTGGTAGAAGAAGAGCCACATGTTTACTTCTTGAGTACTTTCCAATCAAACACTTCAGCCCGCAGTGTCAACTGGATGCCCAAACATGCCGTTAATGTAAACAATTGTGAAGTTGCAAGATTTTTTAAAGTGCATGCAAAAGGCACAGTGGAACCAATCTCATTCACCGTTCCTAGAAAGGTAAGCTTTTTAATTAGACAATTCTTATGAGACTCACTACATCGTCCCAATTTTCGCTCCTTTAACAACAACACCATCAGCAACATGTTTTACAATTGTATTGAAGTGAATTGTTTGCTCAAACTTGATGTAGTTAATGCAACCATCAGTCTATCAATAGCGATGACTATGATGATTATAATAATACTTAATTCATATTATAGTACGATAGTTCGGATTCTTGAATTAAAAAGAGAAGGCAGGAATACACTAAGACGTTTAAATAAGATTTTTAAGGGTTTAAACAGTGACAGTTTCTGATGAAGAAGGTACAATTGAAACATTTACAAAGTCATATTGTAATCTTTTTTTGCCGTGTTATAGTTGAAAAAAATTACAACCATCTTAGCTTCCAAAGCAATGGAGGAATATTGGTAGAATATTAAAGAAAACCATAGTTTATTAGGGTCTGCAAAATTGTGGTAATCACAAATTTATCGCTCTTCTTGTTTACGATTTAGAAATTTGATGACTTCACGTCCTTGAATCACTCGCAATATAAATAACACTGTAATTTTGATAATAATCGAGATTTTAAAAGTTTCACGATAGAATTACATAACAAAACACCTATTTCAACCTTTTTAATCCAAAGAAAGACTTAATCCATTTACACCAACTTTTTGAAGATTTTGGTGCTTCAATTGGATTCATTCCCCATTCACATGTGAACTCCTAAATTATGACAAACGCACTTTTTCTCGACGAAAAATGTCGCAGTTTGTTTGGCCTTTCGCCAAAATGTGACCTGACAAAAAGACCATGCACCACGTTTCTTTATTCGCCAGGTATAGCTATAGAATACACTAAGACCTGGGTAGGTAGGCGATCTCGGCTGCACAGGAAGGAAGGGGATTGTGAGAAGATACAAGTTTTATCTATTGTAGAAGCATCAATCCAAATATTTACTAACAGATGAACTGATAAACGGCGGAGGCTGAAGATTCCGCAATGAGTGGATGAAAGTGGTTTCGCAAAACTGCGCCTGTTTCTGAACAACACGTATATTATAGTATATTTGCAAACTAAATATTTGCTTCCATATATACAGGCGGGTCCAAAAAGTCTTTGAGTCCACTTTCAAATTTGTTCATTTTATATTTGCCCGGTATAATATCAATGGTTTTGATGGACGATAAAACTAACAAATATGGGAAGTGGACTCAGACTCTTAGACCCGACTGTGTATCTTAAAACTGGAGTTTTTTAGTATAAAATTTTAACTCGTAAATGATTGCATAAAATATAATTTCTCCAAGATTAGTCATTACACATCTAACTAATTTGCATCAAATCAAAAGGGTTGGTTCATGCAGTGGTGAACACTAGGGGGCAACGGGTGCGGTCGTTCAATGTTGGGGAAAACAGTGATCTTTTGTTTGAAAACAATGCGATAAATAATTCTTTTCACCTGAAACAATAGCTTCGCCTCCCCAATATTTAGCAAACTGTCCGCCACTGGGTTCATGTATTGCTCGGAAAGTTCGATTTCAGATCTGTCCTGTTTTATAGAGAACCGTGTCTAATACTTGTAATTTTTCTTTGCAGTCGGAACAGTTTCAAGATGATATCTATCCAGACACACCCGGAACCCAGGCAGCCCTCACAGGAGACGAATGGGCGAGTGGTAATAGTGCCGAGCCAGTTCTCATATCAATGAAGTTGGGCTTCAAAGAGAAGGAGAAAGCGAAAATCAAGGGTCTTGGAGCAAAAGGATTGGGCAAAGGCCTGGGAACCGGAAAAGGTATGGGCTCTGCTAAACCGGCTTCAAAGCCCGCAGAAAAGCCTGCCGAGACAAAGGCCGCTGAACCAATCAAATCTGAGCCTGCAAAACCGGTATGTGGATTAATCGTTTAGCCATCATTTGAAACATGTAGAAGGATTTTTGTTGACTCATTACCTGAGTCTCTTGTTCCGAATACTTNTCTCTGTACGTTCTTCGAATTGAATGATATCACTTTGGTGAACAGAGACTCGCAAACAGTGAAAAACTTGGCCCTATTTAGGTCCGTTCCACAAGATCTTGTTGCGCCAGTTCAAAAGGTAAAATGAGCTTTCTTCTCCGCAATCATGATAAGTTTCGTTTGCTCACCGTGATCATTTTGCATTTCTTCGCTGTGAGTTGACGGTTGAAACCGAGTGTAGGCAATGATTCGATTGGTGAATGGACAAATGGGGCGATCTTTCAACTATTTCATTACGAGTCCCTGTTGTGCAAGGTTTACCGCAGGGATACAAGGGACGCCAGTAACGAGTCTAGGCCTTTCTTTTTGGATCTGGTTTATCGTACGTTCGTTTGTCAGATTTCATCTGACTATTATTTTTGTTTTAATACATTACACATTACTAACTACACTACTTACAAAATACTATACGATACTACTAGAACGATACCCCGGGGAGCAATAAACTGTGACTACCCCGCGGCCATTACATAGAGGTGAGAAAAAAACAGATATAAACTACTAAAGTCTGTCTCAAATTAGATGTCACTTGAAAATGTCTGCGAATAAAACAATTTAAGTGTTTGAATGGTTTTCTTTCATTTATCTCAGACCTCATAACTATTTTATATTGATACTTGGTGTACAAAAACGAGTATCTAATTTTAACGGGCAACGACTAAAGGGGCTGTATAAGCTAAGCTTCCAAAAAACTATGACAGAGCCGTCCAAACGCTCTTTAAAAATTACTTAAAAATTTGATTTTGTAGCAGAGTCCTGAGTTCTTTGTTTCGATTAAGTAGGGCTGCATAGTACAATTTCCGGTCGGGTGTCAGTTACACTCATTTTTTATCAGAAAAATGGCTCTATGCATTGCAGTAGGGTTTCTTAATTTTGAGCCCATTCTTACAGTAAGGGAGTAAGGGTATTGTAGAGTTTCTTAATTTTTCATAGAATTGAATTTCACAATTTATCAAAATTCATTGATGATCGCTTTTTTAACCAAGAACTACAAGAAAGAACCAAATCATAAACAAAAATTATACTTTTAGTGTTATTGGGGTAGGTAATGAACTCTTTTTTATAGAAACACTTTGCAACGCATAGCCAAAATTGAAACAGTTTCTTAACTTCGAATGGACCTCTGATTGCGGCTAGCACCGTGTCTGAAATTTTATGGAAGATGCTACTACAGTTTCTTATAATTCGTTTCTTCTTCAGTTTCAGTTTCAGTTTATTCATTTTAAAATTCTCAACATACAAATAACTACAAAAGCAACAAACAACTAGCTAGGAAAATAATACAATACAATAATTCAATTTCAATTCAATTCAACTTTTTTATTCAATTTCATTTCAATCCAATTCAATAACAGTTATGGGCGGACAACAAAAACAATACCGTAGATATTTGGATGGTGGGAATTTCTTAAAGGAGGAGCTCTCTCGGTAGGTAGACTAATCGAGGAGAGAGCACCCCTTATTTTTGACTAATTACTTATAAATATGAGTGTACAGGTCATGGCTTCATGTGAATTTATTTGCGTCAGTAGGATACAAGGTTAATAAAATTGTTACATTTAATTGACCAGTGTTAATCTCATTTAAGATATACACGCCTTTTTCAATATTATTTGCGCATAAAAAGTTTCAATCAAATTTGATACATGTATTTTAAAAGGATGATATCTTCTCAACGTAAGTCTGTGGTCAAATACCAATCAATTGTGCGGTAATGGGTGTGGGGGATGCTTAAGCTAGATGCTTAGAGTAGAGGATATTAGCAACAAGTTATGAATCATCGGTCTTTAGGTGTTGGGGCCTTTGTTTTGGAGAATATGCATTTTGTCTCATCGCAACCAGCACAGTACTAAAAATGGAACTGAAATCTTTTGATTAAAGACCCTGTGCTTCCCATGATCCTCTGCACGCACATAAACCATCAAAACATCATACTGGCCGTAAAACATATTTTGAACACACAATAGTAGAAGCGTAAATAGCGAAAGGAAAAACAACTTTCCTAGTCCTTCAATTATTTTCAGAAATATCTGTTGTTTGAAATCAAAAGCGATAGCATAACAAAGTTAATCTGAAGATTGAAAAGATAATACAACCTCGCGATTGCTAGGCCAAAATCATTTTATACAGTATGAAAATCACTGTGAAGCTGCAAAGGATCATGGGGAGCACAGGGTCTTTAATTTGGTGACCACTAACAATGTACTGGTTGACTCAAAAAGATGACCCCTGTTTGAAAAATCTTTGTAGCAAAAGTAGTTGTGCAATAATCATAAAGATAGGTTTTTATAATAGCTGAAGGATTGAAATATTTTATGTATGTTGTTAGTTATTTTCAAAATGAGAGTCTCTTAGTAAATTCGAAAGATTTAAAAATCAACCTTGCAGAACAGCAGGAAAATTGCCTAATTCATAATCTAATATTGAAGACGTTTTGAAATCCATTTGAAATATTTTTGAGAATTCGCATAACTAAAAACATAATAAACTGAAATTGAAACTGAAATTAATATTTCATTTATTGCTCTAAAATAAGGAATTTTTAAACAAGCCTGAGATTAGCATTTCGTTTTATTTTTGCAATTTATCAAACGACAGGTTTTTTGGATTTGAGTAATGAGGGCTTAATTCAAGTGAACAAAACAAATATAGTATAAATAATTGTACTTTGAACATCACATCGACTTGATTGTTTTCGTCGCGACATAAGACAGGGCCAGGCCACATTAATGTGTGCGAGCACGTAAACGCCACTCGCAGGCACAAAATATAGTTACACATTAGTTGCTGGCATCTTTACTGTAGTCTAGAGTGTTTTGATTGCAGGCACGTTTTTCCCAACCATTTGCACAGGCCTGCACAGGGCGTGATTTTTGTGATTTCAACAACTTTTGTGAACCATCATGTTGGTACAGTAAGAACCCACACAAAAGAACCACCACTTTTTGAGCTTAGCCTAGGAAAGGTTCTTAATTCCGGGGTATAAAATTAAAACTGGTTCATGTTCTATTAAAAACCTAAAAACCATGCAGATGACATGCTTTGTGCATCTAGCACTTTGAAACATCTTTCTTTCCAATTTTAATGCAAGTTTTACAAAGTTCAGAAAATTCTCCTCCAAATATTTTAGCCTAAATATTCTTAAAAGTTGTTGTTCTTATATGCGGGTTTTTACTGTAATACCATTCCATTTTCAGGCATCAACCCCCGTCTCACGCCCTGCGCCAGCAAGTTCATCGTCATCCGCCGACAGCAGTGTCGTTAAAATGTTACAAGAGCAAGTTAAGAAGCTTCAGGAAGAGTTGAGCAGTGTCAAGCAAGAACTTAAAGCAGTAAAGGAAACTGCCAGCAAGAACAACGAGAGAGTTACTGTCTTGGAATCTTTGGTGCAGGAGGAAACGGACGAAGAAGGTGAAAAATAAACAATCAATAACATTTTACATATTAACTAGACTTTCACCTATTTCATTTAGATTCCTGACCCCCGGTTGAATTTGAAGCGCATTTCTGTTTTGTTACCATTTATTTCAAATCTAACATTTTTTAGGATCTTTGGTTAAGGAATGGAAAGCAGTTGATGTTTTTATTTCTATTCTGCTTCGATAAAGACTGGACCCTTACTTCGTCATAGAAAGTTTGCTCATTGCAATTTGGCCGCTTTCACATTTGGATACCGGGGATGCGACGAGCCCTATAAGTAATTGGGATCCCCCCTCCCCCGAAATTCACGTGTACTGTTTAAAGTCTTCGTAGTTTCCCAAGGGTATTTTTGATGAACTAAAAATTATAGTAGGCTATCCCGTATACAAAACTTTGAGATTTTGCAGTCAAAGTGTACGACCACGCAACGGTTTAGGGTTAGCCGATGTTTGGAGAGAAATTATATGCGATCAAGAAAGTTTTTAAAGAAAATTCGCACTTATTCGAAAAAATGATTGACTTTCTTTATGTTCCATAACATTATCAGATATTCGTAGAATAATTTTTATGGGCCTAAATTGTTGTTTTTGATCTTCGACACGTAATCAGTCTTTAATTTTTCCCTGTGACACGAAATAGCGTAAGAAGCAATTTTAAAAGAAAATCAAGAATAGAAGCCAGTGTATTGTCATCTTAGAGGAATTTTTACATGTTTTTTGTAGCTTTTTCTGAACCGCTTAATTTTCCACTTTGAAGAAGATGCCTTCCTTTTGAAAGATTTGATCGCGAAAACAATGCCAGTTGAATGCTGAATACAGTTTTTGAGCTTTGTACGACATCCCTTAGGTGTTTTCCGCTGAGTGGAATTTAAGAACCCGGGCTCAGGATTCTGCAATGAAATGTAACCGAATGACTCGCATTCCAGATCAGTTAGAAACCGGGAGGTAAGATTTCTTGATTGATTCTGCGGGGTATCAAACGTTAGCTATACTAAGGAAATTTTGAAATACTATACCAATATGACGTTAATTGTAATTTTGTAAAAGAATAATGTTTGAGATGCCATCTTATGTATATTTGCAGAATAGAAGAGAGCTTTTCCATGCTGTGTGTTTAACTGTTTGTGTACTGATAGTTGAGGGTCCGAGAATGGAAAATGCAGTGTCCGAATTGAGAATACATCAACTGTTTAAAGAATAATTCTGCAAAGAAATGCACCCAATTCTTGAAAAACCAAACTCTATAGTTTTGCTGAGGTGTTAACTTAGGGCGTGTTTGATTGGTAATTCCAAACCTACCAGATTCTGAAAACAGTAGACTTTGCAGAGACGGAAATATATTCCCTAATCAAACACAAAAATATTTAAAACTGCAGGTTCGAACACAGTATTTGGCCGATCGAACAAAAGTAAAATACAAACTGACGTTTTCGATAGGATAGGNTTTTCGTTACCAAGGGCGTTGCTAAGGAAATTTAATTAGGGTACCATCGATACAACCCAATAAAAATAATGATAAAGCAACGTTTTGCTGAACATAAGTTAGTGTGCCTGAAAGAGCATACTTCAAACCATATTTTTTCAATTATAAATTTTTTTTACAAAAATTGAAAATTTTGGCTTAGCCTTGGGGGTCTACCCCCTTAATTTTGTGGGTTGATAATGAATCGATATTCGATTCAAAACGTTCTAGACAGTCTAACCATATGACTATAGTCGAACATAACATGATTTGAGTCTTATAATTCATTGGCCTTATTGGGGAGTTTTGATTCGGGCAAGAATCAACCGCCGATTTAAGTGGTGAATGAACATTATGTTGGCTCGAGACACAAGATTCAATTCGAAGCTTGTTTGTTGACTTTTTGACTCAAGTTATAGCTTCAGATTGCGGATTGACTGCAGTTGAAGCCGATTTGTTTGGCTACGATGTTTACGCACATAAGCAAAAGGTTTAAGGTTACCGTAAGCGTTTGTAGGACAAGATTGGGTTTTCTCTCCTCAAAAGCCAAACTATTAGCGGAATCTAGTTAAACTATACATCATTCGATTCGTAAGAATGTAGGGATTCTAACCACATCAAAATAATTGGCAAAGATTATAAAATGATATTTTCCAGGCAACTTTATTGCTTAAGAGCCCAAAGAGCATACGCGAACATTCGAGAAGCAGATGACATACAGAAAAACAATGTTGTATGTTGAGAATATTGATGAATAAATGATTTTGCGTTCAATACATTTACCAGAATGGCTTTTTCTATTCATTTACGAATTTTATTATTTACAAGAGAGGATTTTATGAACCGAAATAACTAATGGAGTCTCCCAATGTTGACAAGTGTTCAAAAAACAACGGTACGAACAGAATGTTCAAAGGCGCACACGGACGGGTCACATGCAAAATCCGAATTTACATGT
Organism: Aurelia aurita; assembly: GCA_004194415.1. Taxonomy (NCBI): domain Eukaryota; kingdom Metazoa; phylum Cnidaria; class Scyphozoa; order Semaeostomeae; family Ulmaridae; genus Aurelia; species Aurelia aurita. The sequence continues at coordinate 1,176,624 of REGM01000063.1, forward strand.
TGCGTGGAAATTCAATTCAATGCAGGGAATCGAAGCAAAGCTGTGGTGGAAGCGGTGATCAAGATGGCAGTGAACAAGACGCAACAAAGACAAAAACGCACCAGCCATTAGACTTGCCCCAAGTCTATTTCGTTAACTCAGTCGCAATAGACTTGGGGCAAGTCTAACAGCAGCCATCAAAGAAACTTGATTCAAATCTTCTGCCATGGTAGAAGCACCCAATCTCGTCCCCAGAGTGAGNAGACAGACTGTAATTGTTATCCTACATTTCAAAACAAAGATAGCTGTCTAAACTACCATCTATACCCTAGATAGCTGAGATGGAGATTACTGTCTGTTCCCTCGAGAAGTTTATTATTTTAGTTCAGCGTAGTGGAATTTTTTCATGTTACTGTTAGACATTTTTCACGGTTCACTATGTACGGCAACAGGCGATTGATTCCAGCAAAGATGGTTGACCGACCCAAGTCTGTAGGATAGGAAACAGAATGAAGATATCATATTCAGGAACGCCAGAGAGGCGGGTGCGGGGCGGCAACCTAGATTGATTACCTTAGTCCCTTGTTTCCCTGTGCTCTTTGACTTGATGACGTCGCTTCGGTCAACAGAACAAGGTTTACCGCAGTGACGTAAGCAAGGTTTATCACAGGGAAGCAAGGGACTTTGGTAATCAGTCTATGGGGCGACCACCCCTCATGCCCTCTCGAAAATGGCCTAAATATTTTATTTGTCTATTGTTTTGCCTTCAAATTTGCAGTTTGCCGCCTAAAATGTCCCCCGTCCGGCAACCCTGATCATAGTCCATTTCTGAAGTGTCTTCCGCTTGCTGGGTCTTCCCGAGCATATCTCTTCTCTTCACAGGGGTCTACGACTGTCACTCGCTCTAGAGTAATTGATCATCCATATCTACAGCTTGACAATGTACCAGACCTCATTGTATTCAGGAATGTAAGGAAAGCCAGAGTGATAACTCACATAAAAGAAAAAGTCATCATAAAAGATATCCTGTGCCACATTCTTCCTGATGAGATCCTTCGTCATGGTTCTGTATCTTGGAAGAATCTCATAACCATTCATCCAGCCACTGAAGCCGTATACATAAGCGCAGAATGCCGGCCTGTATATGACCCGGACTGCCGGATCCACTGCACGGGGAATATCCGTCTTGTTTGAAGAATCAACGATGTAGTACTCTTCAGTGTAGACACTCCGAGTTTCGTCAAATAATTTGCTGGTCAGAGCGCCAATCGAGACTTGTTGCAGTTTTGCGTTGTTACCACCAATGTAGTTATACAGTTTCCATTTTGGCAGGTTGTGAGATGGCACGTAGAGTTTTCCTGAAAAAAGATAGGTTGATGATATAATTGCTGGGGGCTTTGAAGTGGGCTGTGTTTCGAATCGATCAGCACGACAAGGCTGGCTGGAAAGCCAGAGGTAACTGACTGTCTCATAAGAACGAGGTACTATAGATAATAGGAAATATAGATATGGAAATATGGAGTTTTCCTGAAAAAAGATAGGTTGATGATATAATTGCTGGGGGCTTTGAAGTGGGTGTGTTTGAATTGATCAGTATAACAAAGGCAGATGTTTTATTGGACTTATCCAAGTCATCTTGAAAGGTCTTGTTCCCAACAGATCACAGCTTGACAGGAGGATGATTTTTGGTCCGGCAGGTGGCTTTTTTATCTTGCTTTTCGAAAAATTGTAATGAAGATTTTTGGATTGCTTGCAATTAGGTCCTATTCATAAAAACCGAGAAAGCGACGTCATACGAGCCTCGTGAAACAAGTCGTCCCTTGTTTTTCTTTCGAAACGACTTGTGCAAGTCCAATGTTTCATCGATAGTTTTATCAATGTTTTGTAGACAAATCTACGGACGAAATGTAGCGGGCATCGTTCGTTTGATTTTATATCTCAGATCTGTAATGATGTTCTGTCCAACCCTTCCGTCCAAATTATAAAAGGCTCATGGTAAATGTGAATTGAGATCTAGCCATATACCGCAAAATTAGGAAATGACAAATTTTTCTTGGCATTGCGCCCGAGGAACTGGCAAAGGAAGAGGCTGGAGAGCGAGGGGAACTGACTGTCTGACAAGAACGAGGAAAATAGATAAGAGGATGACAGAAATTTCAGATGATGGTCGGAAATCGAACTCATCTTGTAGCCATCTGGTTTCGTTTTCGTCGAGACGATTGACTGTTTGCCTGGAATGACTTTAATGTATTTTGTGTAACATTTAGGAATTTAGAGGTGTTGTTAAGGAGGTTGTTTTTGCGTGTATGAGGGAGGTGCAAATTAGGCTGTGAGATTTTTCTTCTTTGATATATTAACAGTAATCGATATTACATATTTTACTATTTCTTTATAAGCAGAGACGTAGGAACCGGGGGGCACTGGGGGCACGTGCCCCTAAGATTTTGGAATAAGCGAGAAATTGCCCTTTTTGTTTGAGGAAATGCCCCTTCACCTTAATGAAAAAGTGCCCTTCGAAGTGTCGTGCCCCTCCAAGTTTAAGATGCTTCCTACGGCCCTGTTTATAAGAAGCCCTTTATAAGAAGGTCATCTCTCAGATCGATAAAAGCTAGGAAACTTGAGTACTGGAACAACATTATTCAAGAAACTTTTCTTCTGTCTAGTAAAGAAAATCCCAAGAATGTTTTCATTTTATTTTCACTAATTTCTTGTATTGTACCATCATATTTAGTTGAGTAGTGTCCAGACTGTCATGGCTTCATAAAATTCGATGCAATTGTTCACAAAGGCATAGGAGACCACCGATAATGTAAACAACAAGAATATCAAGAAACTTCGAAGAAACCCTCAAGAAACTTTGAGCACTCAAATAACGAGATTTTTAAGAAACTTGCAGTACTGGCTCAAATTCTTAGTTTCTTATCAAAAATTTGTGTAGGAAAGGGTTCCCTGCTAAATTTCCGTGCTATATTTGACTAAACCGAATTTACCATAAAATACGCAGTCTAAGACAACGTCTACACCCTTTGAGAATCGTGTTCTAGACATCACCATGTCTGTGCATATGGTTTGCTTTCTGATAATGTTATCAAGATAAAACGAAACCATAATTGTCATACAGTAATTAATATTTGCTATTTGTGGCTACAAGGGCACAAACTTCGTCATAACGAATATCAAGTAGCATATTTTCCCATATTTTATATAACAAGGAAGAATTAAATCTAACCAGAACATCAAAAGATAAAAACTATGAATGTATAAAGGTTTTCTTTATAGACAGTTATCTTTGAACATAGATTTATGATTCTAGTTTAGTCATTGAAATTAAGGTGCTGCTCTAAATTACTATACTATGCATTCGGCCATAAGTATGGATGTGTTTCATTGGTGCCAATTGTGACACGATAGACTTGGTAGACTCGAAATTGGTGTTTGATGACCTCGAAATTCTGAAAACGCTTGGCTTTCTGGCTTTGTAGGTTTGGAAGGTCTTCTGAACCTTTGCTGCAAAGGGTAGAATGTTTGGCAGACTCAGGGAGATTGGTGAATTCGCCATGGTGAATCTGAAACCTAACGTTTTTACGATTTTTGTGTTTGATTGAAAAATATGTTTCCGTCTCTGCGAAGGGTAATATTTTCCTCTTTAATGACACTGTGGAGGAGATAAAGCCTTCGCAGTAGTCATCAGGGAAGTTTAACTTCCTTGCTTCAGCCAAGAATTTTTATCCGCAATGAAACGCCCTTGAATTAAGTTCCTACATCCTTTCTTCGGACAGCCAAGAGATAAGCTACCGGACAGGATTTTTGTTCTAGCGCCACATCCCATCCCCACAAGGTTGATCCGCGAATCTTGTAGTGTCAACACCAATATAGCTTACTAAACGGCAGATTTACCACATATTCCCCCCCCCCCTTTTTTAGATTCTTTTCAAAATGGCCTCACTGACCGTCTTGACAAGAACGAGGACAGTGAGATAGCAAGCTAACAGAGACATTTCTGACGATGGCCCGAGTTCCAACTCAGTTTGTAGCCATTTTGTTGCCTTTTTGTCCAGACGGTTGACCATTTGTCTGGAATGACCTTCATACATCTCCGAAATGACTTTTGGCCTTTGAAATGTTAGATTTCAAACTGGAAAAAGCGGTATTCCATGTTGTGGTCATGGCTGATGTGAAATTTAATGATTTCTGTGTGACACATTAAAACAAGGTATCAAACATGAAACATCCACTTAAAAAGAAGATATAAAATGTGTCAAACTCTAGGAACCTTTTGCCTAGCCTGTGCCGCACGGACTTGTGTATCTGTCGAGGCACTTCTTGTTACAATCAACCAAATTTGATCAACAAATCATTGATGGAGTTGAGGAAAGATTAATTTCAGGCACAAAGGCCTTTTTGAAAATGGATGGACCCTGTTTGTTTCCTGTGGGCTGGCAAAGAACGTCTCTTCGCACAGGCCTTTTAAACTCTGAGATCTAGTATGGCAATCTACGAGATCTTACTTACAACCTGTTTGGCTAGAAGACTGTTTTATTTCAATGTTGCGTTGGTTACTAGAGTTCATTTGTCATTGACCTTACATATACTTCACGAAGGAGAAAACTCTTTCTAGAGAACATTAGTTGATCAAGTTACAATGATGGTTTTCAAACGAATCTGCAACATCAATGCTATTTTTGGAAGAATGTCGAATGTTGTGGGAGAGGTGACTGATTATAGAATGTGTGGAGAGAAATTTGAAATAGAAAGCAAAGATGCGGGGGAAGAAATATTGGTCAAGGTCTAAGAAATTGACCCAATACAAAAACAAATTTTCAACAGTTTTTCAGAAGGTTCCTCAAATTCACGTCGCATTTATCGGTGGGGGATCTCCTGTGCCTTCTTCAACATCTGTTTATACATTATTCAAGTAGCAACAAACAAGCAGAACTATGCTTCAGGCCAAATAAAAAGGCCAGAAAAGCTTCAGACGAAATTAAAAGTTTCTTCGTCAATATTGTTCCCAGTACTCGAGTTTCTTAATTCTTTGGTGATCTGAGAGTTGAGTGTCTTATACAGAATTTCCCATAGAAAGATACGTGTATGTTATTTCATTAAAACGTCATAACCTTCACAGCATGCCTCAAAGCTAACTCGATGGCTCATACGAATATAAAAGCTATTCACAGCATACGTATAGTGTCTACAGAGTCAATCGAGTCTCATGACTATGCTATGACTCACAAAAAACAAGTCGAATACAGAAGCAAATAAAATTCCAAAGATTTCTCAAATGACTAGATTTTTAGACCACCAGTTAGCGAAATGCCACGTGCATGATGGGTAGAAGATGTATATTATCACCATAGAAACAACATAATTAAATTTAATATTTTTCAGAAAGTGTTGCTCCTCTAATGTTGCCAATAGGCCAAGTAGATGCTTGAAACTTTGAAAAATAGTCCAACATATTTACTTTACACGAGCATACTAAATAAGATTATTAATTCCATCGATCTCCTTCATATATATTTGGTATTCTGTAACTTGGATATTAGAATTAGAAACATGATTTGATCAGAAGTGCTAAATAAAGGAATTACCCATGATCTACAACATCAATTCTATATTGATTGTCCGATTACACTCATTTTTTATAAGAAACTTAGCTCTAAACTTTGTAGTACTGTTTCTTAATTTTGTGCCCAATTCTTATTGTAAAAATATCTTGTAGAGTTTCTTAATTTTCATAAAATTGAATTCCACAGTTTATCCTAATTCATTGAGGACCGCTGATAGAGCTTTTTGAGCCCATAGAATTACAAAAAGAACAAAATCATCAGCGAAAATTATACTTTTTAGTGTTACTTGGGTTGGTAATATATATTCTTTTCTTTTAACACTTGCAACTCATAACCAAACATTAAAAAAGTTTCTTAACATCAAATTGAACTCTGATAAAATCGCTAGCAAAGTTTCTTAATTTTCTGACAGTGGTTACTACAGTTTCTTATAAGGGGTTTCTTGTAAGAAAATTGCGTGTAAGTGATAAGAATATCAGTAATGAAAATAAAAGAAAATGTATTTACCTCGGCCAGAAATTGACGCCCAAACAGAAGACTTATAACATCTCAATTCCAGATCATCGCCAAACTTTTCAACGACTGTGTATCGAGGGCATCTTCCAGGCAAGCAGTTCGGGTGTCCATCAGTCCGGACAGATCTTGAATTTGCAGTCTTTAGGCAGATGAACATTAAAAATGATAGGAACAACATCATTGCTGTGGTGTAATATTTGTTCATGTAAGAATGGAAGATTTGAGAATTCGGTGAAATTCCACAGAACGTGTCGAAGCAGAAGATACGTAGGATTTCACAGAACGTGTCGAAGAAACAGATACGAAGTGAATTCGTTGAAATTTCACAGAACTTGTTGCAGCGCAGCAGCAAATACAATCAACATATATTTTCCTTTGGTCTTTGTATCTGTAAAGTTTATTCGGATAGGAGCAGCTTTGAAGACTTGTCAATTCCTTCAATTTCCACACACCGTGTCTCAGCTCAATCAAGTGCGTATGTAGTTATCTGACTCCTGTGCTCTTTGCTTTGTAATGGTGAGTATTCGTGACGATATGGTTTATTATCTTGTGGTGAAAAAGAATGATTTTCATAAACACCAATTGCATTAGAGTACAGTAGCGTTTGAATGATTCTGCACGACACTCCGTCTTCATTTATACTCAAACAGCCACTTACACTGGGTTAACCCTTTCACCCCTGAAAGGACCGTATAGCCCAATTGTCTATACTGAGAACTGGTACTTTCCAGGGGGTAAGGCTTTCAGAATCTGGATGAAATCAAAATTTTACATACACCATACTTCGATTTTACTTCAATACATTGCTTACCATACCCCCTGAGAAATTATGAACTGTATTGGATTTTACTGCTAAGCCTCATTTGCGCCGGGGCGAAGGGTTAAGCCACTTTCATTGGGTTAATAACAGCTGGGTGCGACATGTGACACAAAGGAGCGGTCGACTTCTCTTAATAGAGTTTTGTTGAAAAATCTTAGGCATGCGCCTCTAAATCTCCTTCGATAATAACAGTTTTGGCTTCTTTACGCAAATCGACTTTAGAGGGTTTTAGTGACGCGCACAATTTACAGGTCATTTGTACAAAAGATCTTTTCATGCTATCGATTTAGGCGTAGTCCATCTCCATATATCCTTTTGAGGGTTCCTTCAAATATAGAATTACATTGATTGGCATTTGCTTATCTCTTCGAGTCCTTCACGAGCACTTACTAAGCTTTCAGCTCAATTCTATCATACGCTTCTACGTATGTGTATTAAACATCTAAGCATCTCAGAAGAGAAATAGATTGCTAACCTCGTTAATGACAATAGAGTTTTTTCCAGATGAGTCTGTTGGTTATCAGACGCTTAAATTATGATTGCCTTCGAACTACGGAATTAAATAGAATATATTTTGAAGTATTGGTGTGCGGTAGAGAAGTTGAAAATCGCGTTGAGAAACGGGACTACTTGACAATTATGTTTGTCTGACACTGGTCAAGTCAAAGCATCTCGGCTTGACAGATCCGAAAGATATAAAACGAGAACAATAAGAATAAAATTTCAAACCATACAGTAACATTGTAATGATTGTTGCTTATAGTGACTAAATTATGTTGCTTTTATTTGAATAATTAGGAAGTTTTCAAATTAATTTATGTTTGCTGTTGTTTTCGAATACCCGATCAAATAGCAGAACGGCCTCTTGTATCCCAGAGCAGAGATAGAGCAGCAAACTCACTCTGGGGACGAGATTGACTCGACATAGCCTCAGACAGAAACATGACTTCATTCATTTTACCCAAAGCTGATGTTGGCAAGTCTAATGGAATGGATACCTTAAATGGCTATTTAAGCACCTGGCTTCCAGGTTGCAAATAAGGTTGGGAGTAAGATCTATTCATACCTTTGATAAAATGACTCGATACAGCCACAAACGAAAACAGACTTCCTTTATTTTACCGAAAGTTGAGGTTGGCACTCTCATACGTGGATACCTTAAATGGCTATTTAGGTTCTTGGTTTCTATGTCCAGGTTGCAAATATGGTTTGTGGTGCGATCTATTTTTAAGTTGCCATTCGTGAATGCTTAAAAGCCATTCGTGAAAAAATATAGATTGCTTGGCAGCGAAAATTTAGTTTCAGTACCGAAACCCGGAATGCTATCCTATTGTTAACCTCCGGTTTCAGCACTTGTGACGACACCCTTATCGATGGGTTGGGTTTTTTCCGTTAAAATACCTTTTCAACTAAAACTTTGGTAGATAAGGTACTTACGAAATATGGTAAAGAGATTCGGATGCAAAAAAAAAAACGAGAAGATTTAGCACACTCAGGCCTTTCTGACTTATGTCGTCATCAGAGTGTGACTTTAAAACAAAACCAAAAAGGCAATGCAAAGAAGCTACATTCTCGACATGTTTCGTCAAATTCACAAAGCTGAGAGGGGGGTATCAAGCACAAGGTCTGGACGTTTGAGAGGCCCGGGGGGGGGGGGGTACATGAATTGTGGATGGATGGGGGTCTGCCGCCCGGTTTTCAGAAAGCCACCCACTTTTATGATAAATTTTGGTGGAAAACCACCCATTTTTAGCCATTTTTTGGCGATTTCAGCCAAATCGACCCATGTTTATGGGAAATCTGCCCAAAATGACCCTTGTTTAGAGAATTTTGGGCCCAAAAACCCACC
>REGM01000063.1:1190532-1213470 GCA_004194415.1 Aurelia aurita
GTGGGGGGGGGACAAATGCAAATAACCCGCGGAAAAACTTTCAGGACCACACCCTTTTTATCCTTGGGAAACGCCATTTGTATTGTTAAGAAATGCACTTATTTGTCCTCAAAATTCAGGATCTAACCACCTAACCCCTCCCTCGACAATTTCTCTATGGATTTGGAAGAATTGGAAAGCCGACTTTGGAGAGAAGTGGGGGGGGGGGGGGACGAGTCCCCCCAGTCCCCCCCGTGGCGCCACCACTGCTTCGGATAGCTTGCATCCACTACTAGTTCAAGCGTTCTTCTTTGTCGTCAGAAGCAAATAAGCCAAGCCGCAAAATTAGGCCATAAAAAGATCCCAAGAAATGTGCGCCGAATGCACATTTGATGCGTTTTTCTTGTCACTAGAGCTCGCGCTAATATCAGGTCATTCAAACTTCAAACTTGCCAACTAACTAAAGTCTGTCTAAAATTAGATGTCACGTGGGATTTGCGATAACGCAAAATTACTCATACAAAACTCTTCAATTGTTTTTATTCGCGCACATTTTCACGTGACATCTAATTTGAGACTAACTTTTGGGCTTCTACTACCGAAATAAATCGACAAAACGCATTAATCGACTCACCATCAAAGGAGAGATTTCTTCAATCTTTGGACAAAATCCTCCAAAAATAAATTAGTGTTTGTCCGACACATCTATTCACTGCATTTTCTGAAACTGTCCGGAGTGGAGTGGCGAGAACGGGCGAGAAAATATGGTTCCCCTACACGCACGTGTTTCTTGACAGCAGCAAGACAGCAACTCTACGGATTAGGCTTGGAGAGGTTCGATGCAGGAAGCCATTGGACTTCTTTACTTCGCGAGGCTGGATATGTTGCTTGTGAAAGGATAACATCAGACTTTATTACCTATTTGTGCAATGTATCAAAACCTTCAGAATCACACAAAGTTTCATAAAATTCAGCTAACTTCACTCCATGCTTTTGATTCGAGTTTCAGTCCAGTAAAAACACGTGGTAATCTCAAGGGAGAAGAAGAATGAAACATGCTCAAGAAATTGGCATAATCTATTCTCCTGGGTTCCAAACCTGTTGCTTCAAATCATTGTTATTTTACTTCTTCTGCTTATACGAGGCAGCACAGCGGCGAATGGAGCGCAAGGAACGNAGCCATTGGACTTCTTTACTTCGCGAGGCTGGATATGTTGCTTGTGAAAGGATAACATCAGACTTTATTACCTATTTGTGCAATGTATCAAAACCTTCAGAATCACACAAAGTTTCATAAAATTCAGCTAACTTCACTCCATGCTTTTGATTCGAGTTTCAGTCCAGTAAAAACACGTGGTAATCTCAAGGGAGAAGAAGAATGAAACATGCTCAAGAAATTGGCATAATCTATTCTCCTGGGTTCCAAACCTGTTGCTTCAAATCATTGTTATTTTACTTCTTCTGCTTATACGAGGCAGCACAGCGGCGAATGGAGCGCAAGGAACGCAAGGGAAGTGCGGGGCAAATTGCGGGCAAATGCTATTCGACCGAGAATTGATTCAGGTAAAAGTTAGCCTGCGTGCAGACTATACTTTTTCATACTATAGGTTCTTATGAAGTTTTTTTTATATAAGTTTGAACTCCTTAGAATTAGCCAGTGCAATCAGATGTTTCATTTCATACCATCTACGATGAAGGAGATACAGCTGGATTCCGAGCGGCAAGTTTTAGATGTTTTTAGCCTGAACACACGAAAGCCCATTTTGGACTCTGATTGTTAACATACGGTTGTTGGTTGACTGGCACAGATTACAGAAAGATAGGAAATAAAAGAAGAATTCAAAAATATAGCAAACTTGTTTCAAACGTTTCGATCTGTGATCTTTATCAATGAACTGTTCTTACAATAATTTGGGGCCTGCCTATATACCTAGATTACAATGGGGTAACAAAAGAACAACAACCTAACAAGAGGACCTGCCTATTACAATCTGTGAAAAAATAGATAAAGAGGGAGAGGGACGAAAGGGACAAGACAATAGCGAGAGAATAGCGGTAATCAGAAAGGGAAGGAAAAGAAAGCGCCGACTAAAGGATGGATTGGCGCCTGTCCTAAGATGGGTAGGACACATGCTACGAAAATGAAAACAATCTGAATTAGTAAAAGAAGGATACTCAGGCAGAAAAGAATCAAGTATACTTCAAGAAACCATTTCATTCAAATTTTATCTAATAAATAACTAATAATTAGTAATGTCCAGCATCATACAAGTTAGGGAAAGTAACAATAACTAAAGTAGAAAATGTAAGAATTATAATAGTCTGTTCCCAAAATCTTGTCACGCATATTTGCAGGGCCGTAAACAGCACAGGGGCAGCAGGGGGAATTGCCCCCTAAAAATCCCCATGAAACAAATGAAATTATGGAATTTACTGTAATTCTGATCAGTTTTGAAAAACTTTCCACCCTTGCTGCTCTCAAAACTTTGAGCTATGTAGGTTTGGTTTACACTAGAGATAAAGCATTTTCTAAATGCATTGTAAACGAAAGTTACGTTTCTAAATGGAATCAAAACTTTTTGATTGCATCCAAATTCGTTAAATCATCTTCAAAGTTGTCAACAAAATCTCAAATTGAGCTCAAAATCGAGGGGCAAATTACTCCAAAAATAGCGTACGAGATTTAGAGATTATAAAAATCTCTCCTATTTTTCAAAGATTTTTGAAATTTTTTCTGAGATTCTCAAAATTTTGTTAAGATTTCTAAGGCCTTTAAAGATTTTGAGATTTTAAAATTTATCAAGATTTTCGAAGATTTTCGAGATTTTGCAAGATTTTGCAAGATTTTTGAGGATTTAAACAACTTTTGAGATTTTTACAGATTTAAACAGAGAATTGTCGAAAGATTTTTTGAGAATTTCTATCATTTTTTGGGGGAGATTTCTGGGATTTTTTTAGATTTTTGCATATTCTTAGCATTTTCTTTGGGATTTTTAAGATTTTGTGAAGATTTTGAGATTTTCAAGATTTTTCGAGATTTTTGGGATTTTTGAAGATTTTTTAGGATTTTTACGAAAGTGTACGAGATTTGCCCCACGCTCAAAATAATCTTAACGCTTTTCTGTCAAATTTCTAACGTGTTTTACTCTGGCGTGGACCAAGCTGTACCGCCATGCATATTTGGCGTCCTGAAAACGAAAAGGCTCTTCTGTCCTTCAACATTCAATAAATTTTGTTATGTCAGATAACATTAGATAGCTCAAGATAAAAACAGACTCTTTACACCTTTGTGTGTTTTCTAAAACACAAGATTAATGTAGTCAGTTTGACTGCCCAAGTTTCACGTAAAAATCAATTTGTGACAAGAGCTTCTAGACAGACCATGAGCGATAGGACACCAAGTGTGTGTCAGTGTAAAGCTTTTATAAGTAGTGAGCTACCTTAAGCTATTGTTTATGTGCTTTGGACTTATTTTTAGTTGGGGTAGTGAGCCACCTTATCGCTAGTCCCCGAATTTAAATTTGTTAGAAATGAGCCACCTTAAGTGCAGATCCACCTTGAACGAAAACAGGTTTACGTTTAAGGTGGATCTGCACTATAGGTGGCTCACTACAAAAAATTTAAATTTGCGGACGAGCGATAAGGTGGCTCAATACCAACTAAAAATAAGTTCAAAACATACAAACAATAGCTTAAGGTGGCTCACTATTGATAAAGACTTTGCGTTGACACACACTTGGTTTCCTATCGCTCATGGACAGACCATTAGAGATCATGGGATAACAAACGTTTTTTATTACCTCTATATTTTCATTATTTGCTATACTGTCTGTTCCATTTCAGAACTGGCCACTGCGTTTCACTTGATTGGTAATATCTTGAAATTTTCGTATGATAAGTACTTTTCGAGCAAGTTTCGAATTTGGCAAAGTTTGAAAGCTTAGGGGTTTCATCATAAAGATACGGTTCTAACTATGACAGAAATTGGCATAAAAGGGCGACACGTAAGTTTTCAAAACGTGTAAAAACAGTGAAAACAGAACGTACAGCACTGTGTGAAAAGCAACAAGCTGTAGTATACATATTTAAAAGTCAATTTCAGGCAAAAAGATCCGCGAATAGAAACAATTAACGTGTTTTGTATCAGAATTTTGCTTTTTCGCCAATCTCATCTAATATCTATTTTTCACATACTAAAAGAACTAGGGAGGGTATTTGAATGCACAATATCAAGTGGATCTGTTCCCCTTTGAAGTGAGCAAATCCAAACTCAAACGGAGAAGTAACAAGTATAACAGGCGAATCGAGAAATGAATGAGTGAGTATGTCATCTCAGGACATATTATGTACACATAACTGATGAGTAGCGAGGCTCATGCAGAACATTCATGGAATCTTGGAGCAGATCACATGGAAAGGGAAATTCCTATCGGACAGAAGACAACTCTAAAACGGAACAGACTACATGACAAATCTAGATATTCTAAAAATTCTTAATCTTAATTTTTTTTCCTAGTACTAACAATTGAAACAACATCGACTATAGCCCAAGTTAAAAGTGAGTCTTTGCTATTGGAAACGAGGCATGAGTACCGACCTGCAGCGTCCATTGTTACCTTCCTGATATGTAGAGTATCCGACGTCTGAAAGAAAGAAAGAAACAAGGATATTATTCATCGGCACTGGTAAAATTTTACTCTTTATACAGGGGGCATACAGGGTTGCTCGGAAAACATAAGGGTTTTTGTTTGCCAAAATCGTACTGCAAATGCCCACTGTTTGGTTGACCTTGCTACGTTGTATGCGAATTCAGCCACTTTTGCATCAGATTTCTGCATTTGCACGAAATTATTTGTTAAAGAGTTTCGGTATTTTAAGTGAACTTTACAAAATTGAAGCTCTGATATGGAGGAGGGTGTTGCTCCCTCTCCTTTAACAAACATCATGCTCCCTTCTAAATTGGACTGGATTTCTCAGCTTTTTTATCGTCCCCAAAGATGTTTTTTCATTTCATTTTTATTTATTTAAACAGGGTAAAGTTATCAAATAAATACATTGTTTTCCAAACTGCCCCGTGAAAAGAAAAAGCTAACTTACAATTCAAATACACTAAATAAAATTAGTTAAATACAAAGTAAAAGTAGTTCAAAATAGTAGCAAGGATCTACAAGGGCTCCTTCATGTTCTGGAGTCTTCGAGACAGGATTTAAATTGTTTGAAGGTTTTGGATAATTTTGGTTTTGCGTCCAGGCCATTCCACAATTTCGCCCCTCTAAAAGAAAAGTATTTTTGGCCACATGTTGTTCGTAGAAACGGGACACATAGATCGGTTTCGGTGTTCCGAAGTTACCGAGTACAGGTTTCTGACAAACTGTCGAACAGGCATGCAGGATACGAGGGATAGATACGATGTATGTGCTCTCTGCACCCTAGTACCCGTATTTCTTAAAGTAGGGCTCCCTTTCTCCTAGCTCTTTTTAGGTCCTACTCCCTTGCTCCCAAACCCCTATCAGAACCTCAAAATCAAATTTTAGCAAAGACCGTTAACCAAAAAAGGTGCTCAATGAATTTTCTCCGAAGTTCTTTTTTACGGAGCCTGAAAATCCCGCTCAGTAATGGAACAATATGCTAATATTCTCGTACGACACTGATCACATCGAATGGTCAGATAAGACAAGAAATATCAGCGCACTGATTTTCATTCCCGTTTTTCTTCTTTCGGATCTTGTCAGACGATTTGTTGTGAACAGCAAGGGTGGGCACGTGCTGTGGTTTTGGTGGTCCTATGTATGTCTTGGAAAAACGATTTCCCCAACCCATTTGTCAGCGTACAAGTACAAATTGCGCTCTTAAAAGGACTGGTTTTGGGGACATACATTTTTATAATACTCTGATAAAACCCAATTTTGAGGACAAATATTGACCAACATCCAAGAACATGAACAGTCCAAGTTAGTTGCAAAATAATATTGTTGAAAAGAGTTCAAAATAAACCTGATTTTAGGGACAGACATTAACATAGTATGGGAGAAATAAACCGGTTATGTGGACATACATAGGACCACTGTCCTCACTACAACATGCCCACCCTTGGAACAGTGTCAGGCCAAAATATTTAGAACATGGTTTTCATACCTCAAGGCAAAAGTGAATCGTGAATTTGGAAAAGGTGTTTTCTAATAATCAACTCCTCATTCCACAATATGAAACCAGCTTCAAGAAACGTTGTAACTTTTCGTAAAAGCAGTACAGGCGAGTGTAGGAGATTGAATTTATCGGAAGAATCATTGGGCNTTTGGTGGTCCTATGTATGTCTTGGAAAAACGATTTCCCCAACCCATTTGTCAGCGTACAAGTACAAATTGCGCTCTTAAAAGGACTGGTTTTGGGGACATACATTTTTATAATACTCTGATAAAACCCAATTTTGAGGACAAATATTGACCAACATCCAAGAACATGAACAGTCCAAGTTAGTTGCAAAATAATATTGTTGAAAAGAGTTCAAAATAAACCTGATTTTAGGGACAGACATTAACATAGTATGGGAGAAATAAACCGGTTATGTGGACATACATAGGACCACTGTCCTCACTACAACATGCCCACCCTTGGAACAGTGTCAGGCCAAAATATTTAGAACATGGTTTTCATACCTCAAGGCAAAAGTGAATCGTGAATTTGGAAAAGGTGTTTTCTAATAATCAACTCCTCATTCCACAATATGAAACCAGCTTCAAGAAACGTTGTAACTTTTCGTAAAAGCAGTACAGGCGAGTGTAGGAGATTGAATTTATCGGAAGAATCATTGGGCATGTTTGTAAATTATAAAATCCATGATCGCAAAACGAAAAAATCCTTAATTCTTACCTCTCCTATCAGACATTTCGTATTTTTATACCACGTAAATCGTAAATTTTTTCCTACAGCTTTGCAAAGAAGAGTCAGGTCTTTTCCTAATTCCACCATACATGACTTTGGGTGCTCTTCGATGATTGGAACTGCAACAACAAAAATAAGAAAGCGTTAAGTTTTCCCAGATCTGGAACTGTTTACCAAATGAACTAAAATCAGCAGAAAATCTTTACAATTTTAAGGGTTTGATAAAACAATCGGATGGTCCTACCTGTAAATGCAACGCTTGTAAATGTCGTATGTAAATTTTGTCCACTTATTATGTCCATATAGTTTTCTGATATGTAGCTTATGTATTTATGTATTAATTTCTTTAGTTATTCTTCATTTTTTGGTAGATTCGATTAGTAGTATGTATATATGTATATATAGCTAGATATAGAATCGAATTAAAACAAGGTTACAAACGAACAAGTTAGTCTGGTAGGGCCGGATCGCAGCAAGGGCTGTAAATGTTTGCTCTGCTCTTGGACATTTGCAAATATACTTTAGTATTGAAAGTCTTTGTGGCGCCCGATTTACACTAGGCGACTTAATTTGCTGGAGACCAATCTTTCGATGCGAATCGAAAGCAGTCTATTTCCACTTTTTCGATGAGAGTTTTTACAAGCAGTAAAATCAACCAATCAGAACACCTTTCAACAAAAGCAACAACGAAATTGTGGATGGTTTCCATTGTTTTCTTGTCTTCGCGTTAAAATTCTCGTAATGAAAAATCAATCATGAAAGTTGAGAGAAAAATTCGTGGCAAAAATTAGAAAAATTCGTCGCTAACTTCACGCTTGAAATATTTTTCGATTCTCGTTTCTTCTCCTTGGGATCTCACATGATGATTTGCTGTGATCAGTGTCAGAAGAATTATTGAGCACATGACTCCGCTGCTCAAGGTAACCTAACTTGCATACTCAGATGTAGTGCTATACGTTCCCATCTAGAAATTTCGACGTCTCTTTTAGCTCTATAGTCTGTCTCAAATTAGATTTCAAATGAAAACGCCCGCGAATAACAACAATTGAAGTGTTTTGCGTGAGTAATTTTGCGATATCGCAAATCTCACATGACATTAAATTTGAGACAGACTTTAGGCCTATTTAGGCCAACATGCAACTTTTATCAAGTTTCCTAAATTTTTGGAAATGTTCTTTTGGAAATGCTCTTTGGAAATGTTGCAGTTTGGAATTGAAGTGTTTTGCGTGAGTAATTTTGCGATATCGCAAATCTCACATGACATTAAATTTGAGACAGACTTTAGGCCTATTTAGGCCAACATGCAACTTTTATCAAGTTTCCTAAATTTTTGGAAATGTTCTTTATTATTAATAAATCTTGAGCATGAAAAGGGGATGAGATGAGAAGGCGCTGTGCTTTGAAGATCGTGAGCAACAATTTAAGGAGGTCAACCAACCGAGTACCTAATAACCGTAACTACGGGTTGGTTGGGCAGGCCTTTTTATTTCCAGCAGGTTAAATCGTTGGAAATATTTCACTCTTGATCCAAACATTTAATCTTTTGATAGTCCCACTCCTTTTTCGATTTCTAACCGACAAGAGCTACCCAGAAAAATTGCTTGAAAGATGGCCCCAAAAGCGATTATCCCAGTCAAACGTGGGGCAATTACTGGCGCAATTTTTGGATCTGTTGTTGTTGTTGTTAGCGTTGTTGAGAACTAGGATTTTGAACAGCAATTCTTTTATTTAGACTCTTCGTGATTCTCATCCCTTCGTAATTCTCTTTAGGAAAATTCGTAATGTCTTCAGGGCCCTTATGCGTGCAACCACAGCACGGTAAAGGATTTTCAAGTGCCGCAGTGGCAGCTACATGCAGTTCCTGGTTGCAGATATATTCAAAATGACTTTCGTTAGAAATACTTTAAAATCTATAAGTGCTAAAGTTTAGGTATAGCTTCGAATCTAAACGCTAATTTCTTTAATCGAAGATTATCTTTTTCTCTCCTTGCGGCTAACAGAAAAGTAAATTTTGCGATGTATGATTAAAACTGCAACACAAAATTAGGCTAGAACTTACGGGAAGTAAATGTTCTAGATTTAGGCCTCATCCTTTAAAGAGAAGGAGCTGCATTTAAAACAAGGTTATGGTAAGATTCTGTTATCTTGAAAACACGAAAACGCTTTGATTAGGATTGCTGACGATAAGAAACATCGTTGGAGAATTGAGAATTTAGGTTGGAAAACTGAAAGTTAAGTATAGATCATCAAGAAAACTAGCAGTTATGATAAGCTGAATTATCTAGAAAATACCACCAAAAGTATAAAATACAGATATGGGCTTTCAGAAAATATATCATCCTGACAGAGAGCTTTCAGAATTCAGATCGAGATGTCTCCAAATAGTTAGACTGTGTGCAGACTATCCTAGGGATTAGGGGACATATTTTTCGACGTGCAAGGAAGGAAAAGGGAGCTATCGCTTGGAAAACTTCTGAAACTTTTTTACGTTTTTTATCTTGATTTAGAAATCTTGAACGGTGTAACGGTCTAAATAGGTATTATTTCTTCTTGCCATGCCATAAAGCAGAAATCTTTTCAATTGCAACATTTTTATGCAGAATACTTTCTTTAGTTGCATATAAAGCTAAATATTACAGCTGGAGGATATGTAGGCCTAAGGCCACCATTATAGTTTAGGCCTCGGTTAGCCCCAAGACCAGCTAGCCTCTCTTTCAGAGTCCCTGTTTTAAAAATTATCATAATAAAAAAGTAATCGAAATAGCTGTGCCCGCTCACTGCTGCTGCTGCTTCGACATCTGCCACAAAAGCAAATTAACAGCGAAAGTTGATTTCCTTGTTGAGTTTTACGTGCAAGATGATTCGTTTTCTGGATATGCAAATTAGGAAAATTCAATTTCCTTCACCCAAACGAGTTGATTTTCATGAAATTTATTAAAGTTATGAAGTAAACATCATCAGCTCTTTAATTAATTACGAAAACGTTCCTCGTTCGATTCGTTCAAATATTTTCACATTCATTCATTGTACCATCCCGGTGGGAATAAAAAATAATCGTGAATGATTATGCTAAAAATTATTATTGTAAAAAAAGTAAATACCTGCAAATGTAGCATTTGCAATGTGAAATAAGTCTAACATTCCTCAGATAAAAATTGTTGTTTACTTAAACTCGACTGTTTCCACGACGGGATGAAATTACTATCGTGAAATAGCTCGTGTACAAATAAGTAGTATGGACCTATTTGAATATATTTTCAGCGGTAAAAACCTTTGCTCAGTCATAAAACGTAGAGCTGTGATAGCGTATCTACTGCCATTATTTGTTTTCGGAGAATTATAATCATTAGTTACAGAAGTTTATCATTGCGCAGGTTGTTGGTGGAAATATCTATACGGGTAGAGGTTGGCCTAATTCGGCTATCGAACAAGAAACTTAATTAATTGATTTATGAATTGCCCATCATGCTTTAATAATAAATAAAGGATTTAAATATCTAGAATATAAAAGAAAAGAATATTAAGATGAATAAAGCAATAATTAATAAAAGGCAGGCTTACCTTCACTTAACCTTGTCGGCATCAGAACGTTTTCTTGGAAATTCTTTAAATCTACACTAGTCCAGCGAGCTTTGAAAGCGTTGAACATCAAAAAGCAGCTTGTACAACCAAGGAGAAATCCTTCTATGAAATTAAACTAAACGAGAAACATGTTTTAGTACAGAGTTCGTTCGTGTGTGTTTGGCAAAGCAAGGCCGCTTGTTAGTTTTGCTTTGGTTCGCAAAAGCAAGTGAAGCGGCAAGCTGTAACTGTTTTTAACGATCAGTAAACAGCGAGTGACCTGCTCATAACCCACGTGAAAGAGAATCTTGATCGAGCGAACGAATCGAATGGAAGATCGCTAGTACCTGCGCCCTGCATTTCAATACAACGAACATCAATTCACGCTGATTACCTATGCATAGCCATGGCAACAATGCAGCTACACCGAGCGAAAGGGCATCTGGGAATTTGCACGCAATGGAATCTATTGTTCGAGGGTCTACTGGTAATGCAAAAATTGAGGATAGCTTGGAAGATTTTGACAGTGAGTATGAAATAAAAACAATACGAAACTGGAGTTGTTTTGAAGCAAAATGATAAATTCTAGGTTTAGCAAAAAACAATAAAAATATTTGGTCACGAGACCAAGACGAGTCCAATTGGCATTTGCAGAGTACGCAATGAAAACAATTTTTTCCTTGTCAATAAAAATGATAAAAAATGCATTCCTACAGTACAGTACAGCTGAATTCAAACTTGGAAGCGTTATTCTTGATGGTGCCCAAATATGGGTCTTTCCGGATCCCGGATTACAAAAAAAACGCGACGACGCCTTGCCACAGCGACAACGTTGGAATATTTGAACATTATCGCACTGCGCCGCATCCCACCAAAACAAAACTGAACAAACTTATGATTTTTCGTGGTCTTATGAAAGGTTTTTACTGCAATCAAAAGGTTGTAAAAATCTTAGTAATCCATATGCTTGTTGGCAGAGTTTCTTAATTTGTCTGGCCACCCCGAAGCTAGTTTCTTTCGAAATATAGTTTTCAATTTCAACAGCAAATTAAGAAAAGACGAATTTAAAATGAAAGTTGGAGTTCGTTGTTTCCCAGTTTTTGACGGATCTCATATAAACCATCATTTCAAACTTCAATGTTGATGTCTTAGAAAATTAGCTGTGTCTGCGCGGTCAAGTTGTTACGATAAAAACCACATTTAAACTCGAGCACAGTGAAATGGTGTGTTTTGGATGTAGCATGCTTATTATTCTATCTCCGTTCACCTGCTTAAGTACGAAGTTTCTATTGTGTTATTTTCACAGCTCGAAAGAGATGTTCACCGTGTTCACATTGTTAAAAGCGACAATGTTTACCATGTTTAGTTCGCAGATGTCATTGTTACTCCTGCAGTCACTTGCCCAAAAAAGGATGTTTTGTCAATCTTTTTCCGGTTTTTTCCGTGGGACGGTTGCACTTTAGCGGACCAGCTTTATGTCATATCTGTCGGGAACGTGTTTGAACAAATACCCTACTAACCCTAACTAAACCCTACCTTACCCTAACTAACCCTAACTAGCCCTACCTTACCCTAAAAGCCCTTTTCCAAACCTAACCCTGACCCAAACCCTTACCCCATGACACATAACTTGCCCATATTGAAAGCTGGTCCACTAAAGTACAGACCCGTACAGACTAGCCATTTTTCCTATAAATTTGTAGTATTTTGTTTACTGATAAAAAGCGATCAAGAAAATTGACGGAGAAGGAAAAATCTCGAAATTGAGTCCAAACCTGAAGAAAAATGAAAAGAGACATTCACTTCAAACCATTTTGAGAAATAATTTTGGACAGCAGCTGCTATCTTTCAAAGCTTGCGATGCTGTGTGGTCCAACAAGTTGCGCGATAAAATACACGTACTTTTCATAAGAAACTAAGAAATTGACCGCGTACTGAAACTTTCTTAAAATTATCAGATTTTGAGCATTGAAAATTTCTTAACAGTTTCTTAGAAGGTTCCTCAAATTCACTTTACATCTACAGGTGGAAGAATTTCTGTGCTTTCGTGAACATTTCAAGACGGTTTTAAGAAGCCATGCTTCTGTAGTACCGAGTAATAAAAACAACAAACAAACTGAAGTATGCTTCAGGCGAAAAAAGAAGCTTCAGACAAAATGAACAAAAATTCGTAGGTAACATTTTTCCAGTAGTCGAGTTTCTTAATTTTTTGGCGATCAGAAAGTTGAAATAGCGTTTCTTATAAAAATACTACGTGTAACGCTTTCTAAAAAATGCAGAAATGCAGAAAGATTTGCCCTCTACGTTGTGGTAATCTGCTAGCTACACTTCGCCTTAACAGAACTAACGATTCTCGACAAGACAACAACGACTTTTACGGCCTAAATCAATAAGGCGCAAGAATCGTGTTGCAAAGATATGTAGTTATCCCCATTGGGTACGCGCTGATTCCGTGACCTAACTTATCGATTGCCGGTCAAAAGCCACCTAACCGTTGGTAACTGGTCAGTTTGACCTTATTCGTCTGGTGTCTTTCGAATCAAGCAGAAACCTTTCAGCTCTTCAGAAAAGGGTCTGGATCGAGTGGCATTCTTCTCATAAACGATTGATTTTCTAATATAAATAATGGAGAAGAAGAAATCACTGTTCGGCCAGTAACCATTGGAAGATTTCATCTGCCATCTTTAGCGTAATCGTGTATTGGATTCACATCCTTGTTCTTAGTTACCACGGTACCGAAGGGTTTACCAAGGAGTTTACCAAAGAGTTTAAAAAGACGTTACCAAAAATCCTTTCCAAAGAGTTTACCGAAAAGTTTACCAAACAGTTTTTCGGTGGCTTCAGGTTGTTTTCAAGCCAATGATTTGCAAGGAATTGTTTATTACTTGGGAAAAAAGCCACCGAAAAATCAACAAAATAATTATTTGGGATTTTGACTAAAGATATAATTATCAATTGTCAAAACCGGCCTTATGTAAGATTTATCGTGACCTGTCAAAAATGAATAGTTTTCTTTGGCGCACCCAGGCTGCACAATACAGAAACTAGAAGCAAGTTTTTCAAGATAAAATTTATCCCTTCAATCCATTCGACCAATTCAAGAAATACATTGATTATACAAAACCCTACACCATAAAATCACCCATAACTATAAATATTTCACTCACAAATAATGCTGCTACTGTGAAGTTGTTGTTGTTGTTTAATTGTTGTAGTTTTTATTGTTCTTTGATGACTTGCGGTTTGAAATCTTCTTGGATAGCTCGATTGAGACCTTCAGCATAAAGTGGCAATCTTTGTGTCATCTGAAAATAAAGAAAATACGGTACAGTAAGTGCCTGCATCACGGGCTTTAGGAAACTCTGAATTAAAAATTAGATTTTCGGATGATACATCGGGTATTTTTCTTCTTTTTATTTCGTTCGTGATATATCGAGAGAGAAGTCCATGGCAGAGTGACGTGACCTAGAGCCATTATGCCACTCAAGTGTGGCAAAACGAACGGTTCCGTTTGAGTGGCATTATGGCTCTAGGTCNTTTGAAATCTTCTTGGATAGCTCGATTGAGACCTTCAGCATAAAGTGGCAATCTTTGTGTCATCTGAAAATAAAGAAAATACGGTACAGTAAGTGCCTGCATCACGGGCTTTAGGAAACTCTGAATTAAAAATTAGATTTTCGGATGATACATCGGGTATTTTTCTTCTTTTTATTTCGTTCGTGATATATCGAGAGAGAAGTCCATGGCAGAGTGACGTGACCTAGAGCCATTATGCCACTCAAGTGTGGCAAAACGAACGGTTCCGTTTGAGTGGCATTATGGCTCTAGGTCACGTCACTCTGCCACGGACTTCTCTCTCGATATGTCACGAACGAAATAAAAAAAGAAAAATACCCGATGTATCATCCGAAAGCCCGTGCCTGCATATAAGAAACTCAAAACAATAAATAAGGCTGTCTGGCGTCTAGTTTCTTATATGTAAGAAAATATCAATAAAAGAGGCTGGCAAATTTCTTATATGTCCAATAAGGAACCTCTCCCTTCATATGGGATGCTTTCCGACCGTGGCCATATCAGGGCCGTAGGAAGCACCTTAAACTTTGAGGGGCACGACACTTCAACGGCACTTTTTCATTAAGCTAAAGGGGCATTTCCTGAAACAAAAAGGGCAGTTTTTCGTTTCTTGCAAAATCTTGGGGGCACGTGCCCACAGTGCTCCCCGGTTCCTACGTCTCTGGGCCCTACAATTTGAAAAAAAAACTACTTAACATAAGAATTTCCTCTGTCAAGTAGTATTTTTCAAATTATAGGACCACGCTGCATATGGTAAATTCAACAAATTTAGGATATCCTAATCTTACGAAGGCGTAAAGAATTAACGGTCTAAAGATCTACATAACCATAGACGATTTCATGTGTTAAAATATCAAATACGTAAGATTGAAAAACAATTTTATGTTGCAACAAAAATTAGTTAATTATTTTCACCATTTATAAGAAATTGAAAGGAAAATCAGGCTGTCTAGTTTCTTATAAATGAGAAGATATTCCCTCAACCTCGAACCCAGTGTAACAACGGGCGGCCAGGTGTATCATGTGCGCTGAAACGAGACTGAAGACGCTGATAGCCCTGGAATCGAGGTCGAATATTCCCTATGAAGGCAGGCCGCAGTTTCTTATACCGGGTGTCCCAAAAAAAGTATACAGATTTGGTTGGGTCCAGCGATGTGAATTTAGCTTTAATCAATGGCTAATCTCTTTCAAAATGTTCCTCTGTAGTTAACTTGAACATTGATACCTCGTTTGTTGGTATTGGTGCTTTGAGAGCAGACATATCAATCTTGAAAGCTCAAATTTGTACCNTGTTTTATTGTTCTTTGATGACTTGCGGTTTGAAATCTTCTTGGATAGCTCGATTGAGACCTTCAGCATAAAGTGGCAATCTTTGTGTCATCTGAAAATAAAGAAAATACGGTACAGTAAGTGCCTGCATCACGGGCTTTAGGAAACTCTAAATTAAAAATTAGATTTTCGGATGATACATCGGGTATTTTTCTTTTTTTATTTCGTTCGTGATATATCAAGAGAGAAGTCCGTGTCAGAGTGACGTGACCTAGAGCCATTATACCACTCAAGTGTGGCAAAACGAACGGTTCCGTTTGAGTGGCATTATGGCTCTAGGTCATGTCACTCTGCCACGGACTTCTCTCTCGATATATCACGAACAAAATAAAAAGAAAAATACCCGATGTATCATCCGAAAGCCCGTGCCTGCATATAAGAAACTCAAAACAATAAATAAGGCCGTCTGGCGTCTAGTTTCTTATATGTAAGAAAATATCGATAAAAGAGGCTGGCAGATTTCTTATATGTCCAATAAGGAACCTCTCCCTTCATATGGGATGCTTCCTACCGTGGCCCTATCAGGGCAGTAGGAAGCATCTTAAACTTGGAGGGGCACGACACTTCAACGCCACTTTTTCATTAAGCTAAATGGGCATTTCATGAAACGAAAAGGGCATTTTTTCGTTTATTGTAAAATCTTGGGGGGCACATGCCCGCAGTGCCCCCCGGTTCCTACGTCTTTGGGCCCTACAATTTGAAAAAAAAATACTTAACATAAGAATTTCCTCTGTCAAGTAGTATTTTTCAAATTATAGGACCACGCTGCATCTGGTAAATTCAACAAATTTAGGATATCCTAATCTTACGAAGTCGTAAAGAATTAAAGGTCTAAAGATCTACATAATCATAGACGATTTCATGTGTTAAAATATCAAATACGTAAGATTGGAACACAATTTTAAGTTGCAACAAAAAAGTTTTATTATTTTCACCATTTATAAGAAATTGAAAGGAAAATCAGGCTGTCTAGTTTATTATAAAGGAGCAAATATTCCCTCAACCTCGAACCCAGGGTAACAATGGGCGGCCAGTTGTATCATGTGCGCTGAAAGGAGACTGAAGACACTGATAGCCCTGGAATCGAGGTCGAATATTCCCTATGAAGGCAGGCCGCAGTTTCTTATATGTCCGTTTCGTTTCTTACATACGGGGACTTACTATATCTAAAAAATTACAGATCTAAGATTTTTGACCTCAGAATGATGTCTTTTTTTATTAGATTTACAAATGGAAACTGGCCAATAAATTGTCTCACTCTTGAAGTTTCATCTTATCTATCTGGACCAAAGTAACCATTTTTACAAATAAGATATTTTGTCTTCGTACAATTCTGAAACGCAAACATGCGATTTCAATATCGTCATTTACTTAGGCTTATAAAAGAATGTGGTCTGTTTTTTCCAAATTTTCTTTTTTGTCACTTCCAATCCAACTATTTTCCAAAAATAATTTCCTGTAACGTAACTATGGCTTTCAAATAACGTTTGCTCAGGTCTATAAATAGAACGTGGTCTGTAAGTGAACGAAATTGTGGACATTTTTCTCATCTTACTCGTTTTATAATATTTTATTTTATATTTTATTTAATATTTATATATATATTTTCCCAGAAATATGATGATTTATGAGTATCTCATATTCCGGTAACTTAACTGTATAAATTACGTTTCCTTAGGCCCACACATATAATTCATATAATTGGAGCTGCAAATTATCGACATTTGTCTTATCTAACTCAAATTTTCTTTCTATCATTTTCAGATCTGAATATCTTGACGAAAAATCATCCTCCGATGACACAATCTTGGCTTGTGAACATCAGATCCTAAGGCCTAGATATAGATCCAGATTAGAAAGTTTTCAAATTTTATCTTCACACTCCTATTTTTGTTAATCCCTTCCAACACCTTATTTTATCAGAGAAATAGTCTGATGTAACCATAATAGGGTTTAATGTTATTCCTTGGAGATGAAGATTTCCGATCTGTAAATTTGCAATGTTTTGATATCTCATTCCAGTTAATTTTTACCATTTTAGGACAGAAAATTGTCAACAAAATAATTCTGCGTGTGTTCTTAAACTCATCGGTGGCTGCTATTTCCCAAGGCCTAGATTCAAATCAGTGATCTGTTGAAATTGTGTTATCGTGGTTTGACGTCTTTTTTGAAAATTTTAGATACCTAATCAGGACTCTTACAAATAAATCTCAAATCGCGTGTTGGTTCCAAGAAGCATTGTCGAAGCTGCCAAAGACTCGCCTGTTATGATGCATAAGCATCACGTGGTTCTGAATTCACACAACATTTTTATTTCGTTCTACCAAAGGACTCGCGTCTGCCCAGGTAAGGCTGGTGATTTATGCAACGCAATCCTTACATGGGAAGCGTCGAGAAAAACGCTGCAAGTGTGAATTCAGCTTTTATTACCTCGGCAAAAATAACGCTTGCAGCTTTGCTACATGAGCCTTATTAGGGCGACGCAAGCCCATAGTTGGGCAGCGGCAATAAAAAAACTTCGAGAAAACGCTTCAATCGTACATCCACCTTAACATGGGCTGACGCGCATCTTAATTGAGGCAGGGGCAGAAAAGACGCTTCCAGTGTTTCAAAGTAAAAGCCTTGTGGCTCTCACTTTAAGTTTCTTCCGTCATTTACAAAACGTACTTTTCCAAGCAAACAACACGTTTTGTGTGATGTTTCAGATTCTAGTTCCATAACCCATAGCTGTGGCATGCAATACCCTTAGGCATCCTCTTTGGTCAGAATGTTGTTGACATGTTTTATCACAAGATAATTTCCTTTTTATCGTTTTTAAAATCTCTTCAAAAACATGTTTTTCTGAAATTTGGGGCGTAGGCCTGAAAATTGCTTCTCACAGAACGAGAATGTCAAAATCTCTGAATGAGCTACGAATTTGTGACATTTTACGAATGTTTCGAGAAGATTTAGAAACGATTATAGATTCTTAGCCTATTTCAAATAATTTAAGGGAACTTAAATGTTATGCAATAAGATTGATAAGAAATCTTTGGAAATTATAAATACAATATTACAGATTCTCATGTGATATTTATGACGATTACAAATCTTACTCTTCAAGGAGTATGTTATGTAATGAAAATGTTGTACAACAAGATTTTTCAGAAATATTTGGAAATTATGAAGAGAATTTTAGGGATTTTTTGAGCAAATGTTTTAACAATACAGATTGTTAGTCTTCCCAGAATATTTCAAGGAATTAAAATTTTAGGCAATAAGATTCTCCAGAAGTCTTTGGAAAGTTATGAAGGAATTTTTCAAGGGAATTTTTTGACGATTACAGATTCTAAGTCTTTGCAAAATATTTTAAGCAATTTGAATTTTTTTGCAATGAATTTCTCCAGAAATAACTTGAAATTATGAAGGGAATTTAATGGATTTTTTTGACATTTTAAAAATTCAGATATTCAGCATTTACTAGATTTTAACGTTGAAGCCACGCGAACTTTTGTTTCTCCTTGCCGGGTCAAAAATCCCCCAAATTGATAAATTCGTTACGTCATGGCCAATCTAATTAAATGAAACAAACATAAATTCCTCCAAACAACATACTTTTCGACTCGTGCATTTGCCATTTCTACTTACTCCGGTAAATCCAACCACGAAGTTTAAAAAGCAAAATTAGATTACGATGTTGTTGACAATTTTTATCAAACTCAACTGTGATTTTATCATCTTTAAAATATTTAAAATGCATTCGCGGATGGATCTAATAGATATAAATCTACCCAAGAATCCTCTTTCTCTAAATTTTAATTATGAGAGGAATTTTAAGAGTAACATGTGCCAGGCAAGCGTGAGGTTTATTCCAAGAATTCTGTAAAATACATCAACTGACGTTTTTACCATTTATGGAAGGGCTACCGTACAAAAGGAGTAGATTATGCAACAATGTTTTTGATTGACACACTATTACAAAGCGATTAGCGATCGCAAACAAAGAGAATTCTTTCAGGCAGCAAATCAAAACAAACGAAGCTGCAAAAGATGTCCTGAAACCAGTACGGCTAACTGTGGCATTGTGCACGCAAAAAAGCATCAGAGAAGTTAAGAGTATATCGAAAGAAAGCAGAAATCTAATCACGAACCTTGCGGATTTTCAGAAGCCGAGCAGAAGGCATTACAATTCTCGTCTATATTGGGTGTAAATAAACGACTCAATACTCGGCTTCTAAGATATTGATATCGATACACAGACTAAATGGCTTCTGCTGAACCTGAAACTGGAGCCTGAAATTTTGCATCATCGAAAATTTTCAAAATATTCAAAACACCTTCAAGTGCTCTACAATATCAGCTTCATGTTCTTGCTTTCCTTCTGGCATTATAAAAACCCAAGGATAACATATACAACCAGTGAAACTATTCATAAATAGAATAGCCACAGAACAGTTACCTGAAATCCCCATTTGTCTTTAACTTGACGACACATGTTTAAATCAACTTCAGTGACAAGTAGGCCATCTTCAGTTCTTGGCAAACCCTGGGGTAGCAAAATGTTACATGAATTAAAATATTCTGTTTATCGGGTGAGTCAGAAAAATGTTTAGACGTTCGAAAACTTGCAGTTTTCAAAAAATTTATTAGATTCATAAAAACTAATATTCTTTGTGCAGCAAATGCATCAACCTAGATACAAAAGTTCAGTTTGTCAATAGTGGTCGAAGCGTTCTCAAATTATAAGCGATTTTATAAAATGTTTCATCTCAAAATTCTGGAAAACAGGCTGAAAAGACTTGACCAAATTTGAAAACAAGTGAACACCAACAGCTACCGTATTCATAGACTGATGATATTAGTCAAAGTTTTGCTCCATTGAATTGAATTGTTATTTATTGTTATAGTCATTCCGCTAAAACTTAAATTCGGAAATTAGTCTCAAAATAATGTATGTTTGATTATGAGTCCTTAGTTGAAGCGCAATGGGTATTGTGGGGTATGGTTGGGGGAATGGAGCAAAAACAAGGACTCATGCAATAAGTCTATCGTATTCATTGCCCAAACATAAAGAGGCTGCTGCCTAATCGTATACACTTGGGATTGTTTATATTATAGGTGTTAAACAAAATATAGCTATTTGCTAAATATTTTCATCAGCAAATTGTCGAATAAGATCCCAAACAGAAGAAACGAGAATAAAAACTGCATCTGATTGAAATTAATATTACAGTCTTTCTGTACTCAGTGATTAAAGATAACAATAGACAATAACGCTAAAGATGACGGCTCCAAAGACTCTGTTGTGTTTTGTTGCAAAGCATGCTGGTAAAAAGCTCTCTGACGACCACCTAACGACGTCAAAACTTTGGTCTGTCGTTTCGACTAGCTAGCTTGAATTCGAACCGACTTGAATTCGAATGCAACATGGTTCGAAAGAAAACATTTCCAAAGCAGAAAAAATAAAGTTTTGATTCGAATCGAAGTTTTAATTATAGAGTCGCGCTCGAGTTATAAAATGTTCCTATTTGTTTACATTGATTGCTTGTTCCGAACTTTATTACAGCAAGCTAGTCGAAAGGGCAGACCAAAATTTTTATGTCGTTAGGTGGTCGTCAGGGAGCTTTTTACCAGCATGCTTTGCGCGGCCACCATCTTTAGCGTTATTGTCTATTGGGAAAAGATTCCAAACTTCAACACAATTTTCAAAATCTGCACCGCTCAAAGACTAAGATCGTTTTCACGTTACCTTTGTTCTGGAGCCATTTGGAGCAGCAACATAACTTGAGCCTACACAGAAGGGAGGAAAGTAGATACAAGAAAAATAAACAAGGAAAACTGAAAAAAGATGACTCAAAAAATGTCGAAAACTATTTTGAAAATTACCAAAAAACATAAAACTACTTCCAATCTTTTAGCCATTAGAAAATTCAATGTTGATCTGCTGTAATGATAGCTCCAGAGGAACTATTCCTAATGCAAAAGCCAGTCGTAAATTTAATGTTGAAAGATGTAATTTTATTTCACAAGGAGCAATACAAATTTGCTTTCTTTTGTCTCTCTAGCACAACTGTATTTACATGAAGGGAATAATCATTGGGCCTAGGAGTCGTGTAGTCCCGGGGGAGGGCACTTCCATACTTGACCGTACGGGATGTGCCGCTCAACAGGGTGTCCTTTTCCGATAAAAATTATGGGACAGGGTATTACAATTGATAAGAAAATTATGGGACAGGGTATCACAGAAAGGAAAAATTATGGGACCGGGTGTCATGACCAAGAAATGAAATTAAAAATAAAAACAAACGATTGATCATGTATATTTTTGGCAATTTTTTTATGGGACAGGGTATACTTTTGGGAAATTTTTTATGAGACAGGGTTAGGGAGTGAAGGGGTTTTCCGCACACCCCCGTCACTTTCCTAGTAAAGTACCCTCCCGGGCGTGTAGTTTAGATTAAATTACTATACTTACCTTTGTCGGCATTTTTCAATCCTAATACTTGTAAATGTTGATGATATATAACTTCTTAACCAGTCTAGCTAACGCACGACTGCTTGGGCCCATGACATAATTATTATAAGTCTTTATTATTCGCAAGTATATTTGATGCTATGATTTTTCAAACAGCGGGTAATATTTTGAGTCACCCTGTGTTTCCAGATGATTCCCTTTTTTAACACAAGGTGTTTGTAAACAGTTAGCTCATTTTCTACTATTCGGTTTATCAAAATGTACAAGAAAAGTTTGCTAAAGTGTCTGAAAATTGATATCAATACAAGTATGGAAAGTGAGAAATTGCATACCGTAGAAATTGCCAAAATCTTTGTGTGCTGTTGAGAAAACAAAGTATTAGGAGAGGAATACTGACTTTGATTTCGGAATTAAACTAATAAATTACTCAAACAGTTTGGAAAGAGCTGGCGGCAGTATTAGCGATCTTCATTTTTTCTTTTATAATTCAGAAAACAATAACTACATATTACCTTGAAAGTGTATCTAAACATGCCACTCATAGTAGGGAAAGACCAAGGGTCATCTAGTCTCCACTATAAGCGACATTCACAATTTTTCAAATATACTACCGGGTGTCCCAAAAAAAGTTCCGATGTTTGAGTAAACGCAGAGAAAAGGTTGCTCGTCGTGAAGGTAAACAAATGTTCAACTGAATTTAGCGTTGCTCATCCAGGGGAGTCCCCTTTCACCGTGATGATGCAGGAAGGCGTACAAAACCTCTCTGGTTTGGCCTTCAACGTAAACATAACATGAAACGTTATTGCTCATAAGTCCATTTTCAAATAACTGATTTCTTCCCACGATATGCCAAACTGTAAGTTGAAATGCCTAGCATGTAACTAGAACGAATAGAAATTGCCACACTCAAAATTTTTTTCTCTGCGTTTACTCAAACGTCGGAACTTTTTTTGAGACACCCGGTACAATAAAAAGAAAAAAAAACAAGGAGATGCAAGTGGATACCTCTGAGACCAGAGGAAAATTAAACCTCGTTCCCAGGGTGTTCTTAAGTCGTACGCTAATCAAGAAACCGAGTGAACACCCTGGTACACATAGCACAAATTCGCCCAAAATAAGGGCGGATTAGCAGCCATTATGGATTTGCGGTTGGCGGGTAA
>REGM01000063.1:1215170-1254096 GCA_004194415.1 Aurelia aurita
TGCTTTTCAAGATCTCAAGGACCATCTCTTGACAGATCTGCCTACCCCCCCCCCCCCTAGGTACCAATTTTATTGCATTTTTGCGTGAATCTCAAGGATCATCTTTTTAAAAAGTGGGGGGGTCCGGACCCCCCCATTCCCCCCCTTGGGTACGCCACTGAGCAGGATCTTTATTCGTAAATAAGAAATTGGCGTTCACATTATATCAGTGGCAGGGGGAGAAGGGGGCGAGGGGGTGCGAGCACCCCCTTGGTAGAGAGAACAATGATCTCTTGTTTGAATACAAGCAGAGCGAACAATACATTTTATATGAAACAATAGCTTCGCCACCCAATATTTGCCCAAGTGTCCTCCACTGAGTGGAAAGTTCTCATTTGAATTTTGACAAGATCCTTGAAAGCTTAAAATGGTTCTTCTTCAAGAATCTATAAAAGGCAGAATAAAAAGGAAACGACAGGAACAGACAAAAACATTTAAACTGTGGCAATGAAATCTCACCGGGTTTTCCATCAGCAGATGTGAATTCGTTTGGAAAATGTTCCTACAAGAAAAAAATTGAGAGAATAATATTTTACGGTAAATCCTTGTTTAAATGACATTAGACGATCAATGATTCGATACCGGGTAAGTAGAAAAAAGAATCCCCGTTTGAAAGGTCACTGCTCCCTGGATATCAAGACAATGATATTGGAAAATAAACTACTTAATAGTGGACATGTTCAAATCGATTTCAAAATTTACCCAACTGAAATCGGCCACTCTGTTCTGAAATTATGAGGGATTTTCCCGAGAAAGCCCCTTCAAGAAACCTTCAAAATTGGCCTAAAATCATCATCAAATTTTCCGAATATTTCTGCCTTACAGCAATGACTTGAAGATGTTTTAGCATGTGCTTTCCACTTGGGAGGATGAAATCGCTAGGAATAATTTGTTATGCTCCTAGGGATAGCACTTTCATCCTCCCAAAAAGGGCTAACATGTGCTAAAGCACGTACAAGTCTTCGCTGTGACTGCAATACATAGTAAACAAAATGGACTTACCGTTCCTACTCTGTTGATTGCTACTGTAAAATAGCCATTGGCGATTGCAGCACAGCGAGCCTCGATTGGCCATAGTGGTTCACTGTTGATTAGAAAACAGAGTCATTAAAAGCTGATCTTTTAAAAATGGAACCAGGATGAAGACAACGAACTGTTTTTGCTAAATTTCCTTCGAAAAGCCAAAACCATGTTCTGGAATACTTGAAGGTGTGCAATGGGACTACGATTAACGTACTGCATACTACTGGGGCTGAGATTTCCAATAGTACACAGTATCTATTTTTTAAGCACAAAAGAAACAGCAACTTTAGACCTTTGTCAGAAGACTTTGAGGCCTACTAGACTTACGACCTTGAGTCCCTTGTTTCCCTGCGTTCTTCGACTTGCAGATGTAACTTCGGTCAATAGGCAAAATCAGCTACGAATGGTCGAAAACAACGAGAAACAAGGACAGAAGGCAAATAAAACTTGCTTGTGTACGAACTGACACATTCGTAGCTCAATTTGAGTAAAGTTATCGTTGATTTATTCTCTGAAAAGTGTTCTGAGATCCGAAGGAACTTCATGCCACAGCTAGCAGTGTTTCTACCCAGAACGGGGGTCATTCTTTGTTTTCCTTCACAAAATTTACCAGATTTGGACGCTCGATCCAAGCCTCTTTTCTGGCAAGTAAAAAGGTCTATTGACCGAAATGACATCAACAAATCAAAGTTTCAGTTTCAGTTCAGTTTCATTCAGATCAAAGACACAGGAAAACAAGGGGCTCAAGGTTATAAGTCTAGAGGCCTACCCGAAAGAGTAGACAAAGAACGTGACGTGTTTACCAATTTATGTGTTGTCCAGAAACTTCATAACACCTCTTGTTGAAGGTCTGCTGTATAATGGGTGCACCAAAAAAAGTTCAGGCGTTTGAAAAATTGTAGTACCTAAATTACTGGATGAATTTGAATGAATCGAATTCTGCTTGATAACCACCCGCTATTTTGACGGTCTCTTTTGATATCATACCTTAGAGCTCCAACAGTAGCTGATGGGTTGAAGACAATTTCAGCACCATTAATTGCAAACATCAGCCAGTTCAAAGGATGATGTCTTCCGTAACAAATATTGATTGCGATTTTTCCTGGAGGGATAAAAAAGAAATCATAAAAGAAGCTAGACTTAGAATAACCTTCGTCCAGACTATACCCCCCCACCACCCTTAGGGGGGGGGGATTGTCTGCACGCAGGCTAGACTTAGAATTAAAATCAGCAGTCGCAGTTTTGAAGCAGGGGCTATTTCGTGGAGAAAAACAACAAGTAGAAGGCCCTTTCGTTATTCAAAGAAGAGAACACAAAAGACCATACACGTATTTTTTGCAACAAACTCTTAATAAGAAACTCAACTCTCAGATTGCAAAAACATTAACAGACTCCAGTACTGGGAAAAAAATATTTAAGCAACAATCTGTTTTATTCAAGGAAGGCTTTGGCATATTCTTACTTTATTTTTACTTGCTTCTTGTATCATATTTCTCGGAAGGTACATGAGTAATGTCTAAACTTTGGAAAGTCTTCAAGAAACTTCATGGTGAAATGTTCACAAGAGAACAGGAAGTAAACATGAAGATTGTTATGGAGCTCGTAAGGAACTCGTAAGAAACTCTTAAGAAACTAGTAAGAAACTCTGAGTACTCAAAATATGATAATTTTAAGAAACTTTCAGATCTGGTTCAAATTTTTAGTTTCTTATGAAAAAATACGTCTATGCAAGCCTAGAGTAAGTAGCCACCATGTTAGTATCTTGAAAGAGGTGGACTGCTAAAAATATTTTAAAGCTGGTTGTGGATACAGTTGATGAATAAATGTTAAAAGTCTGAAATCATACGTACCAAATTGGGTCTCGAACACAGGGTGCCCAGTATTTCCTTCAATGTAATATGTTGACTGCAAGTGAAGATATGTAAGAGTGAGTTAGAAAACATAGCATTTCCCTTTATCACCAAGCTAAAACATTTTCAACATTAAAAAGATGGGCGAAAGGGGCAAATACGACTTCTTACACTGGCAGTTCACTTAATCATTACACGTACTTAGGAAAGAATCTCGTACACCTGGTTTTTTATAAGAAACTAAAAGTTTGCGCCAGAACTGAAAGTTTCGTAGCATCCTTGATTACATCCTGGGCCGTCAAAAACATTTCACAACAAAGTTTTATGAAGCCGTTGCACTGTTAGACATTATTCAAGCACCTTCCGAGGAATTAGGAATACAATACAAGAAACAAGTACAAATGAAGTCAAAATATGTCATGAATTTCCTTGACTAAAAAACAAAGTTTCTTGATATTCAACTTTCAGATCACTGAAACAATTAAAACACTAAAAAAACAGTACTGGAACAAACTCTTTATTCGATGAAATCAATAGCATATTTTTTTGACTATACTGTCGCTTTTTTCAGTATTGTACTATTAGGGAAGACTTTAGCTACACAGTGGCAAGGCTTCATAAATCTTTGTTGTGAAATGTACACGAGGGCACAGGATGTAAACATTAAGCATCTTATGAAACTTCTAAGACACTCTTCGGAAACTTTGAATGCTTTGAATACTCAAATGATGAGAATTTTAAGAAACTTTTTGTATTCATACAGACGACATGTCACGTGACTTGATCAATTCGCGCTCGAAAATCAGACTTGGGGAAAATGAAGCCATTACAAAGTATAGCGTCGCACTGGGATTTCGAGACTGTCTCGTTTATTTATCGCAATAAATTAATTCAAAAAGTTTGGAAGCTGTTCAAATTATTAGAAAACTTTAGCAGATAGATAGGCGAATGTCTGGAAGGAGGGTTGACTTTGAAGAAGCGACGAGCAACTTACAGCGGACGAAGGTGTGTGGTGCTGATTGCGACATTATCGTCGCAAAGGCAAGTTTCTCGCAGCTTTCTTGGCCTAAATTTTTGTTTTGTTTTAAAAACAGCATGTTCGTTTGATTATTTCATTGGTTTAGGTCTGACTGACAATTGCTACCTATCCTTTCCCTACTCACAATAGCGAGGTAGAATAGAGGAGCAATTTTATGCAACTTTTTGCAAATTTCCTATAGAAACCTATAAAATTTTCTGAAGATTTACCCCAAAACAAGATGGCGTCGTGTTTTCAACGCTGTTGTGACGTCATGTCGTCTGTATCAATTGCGTCAAATTTTTAGTTTCTTATAAAAAAAATACTTGTACTGCTAAAAGCAAAATTTCGGCCAGTAAATCTTGGTTCTATATTGTGATGATAATCGCAAGATCTCGCCTCTGGATGCTCCTTAAGCATCCTCCTATTTTTTGTCTGGCTGCTTTTGAGGCGAGACGCAAAACATTTGCGACTGTCTGAAAGCTACAAGGAAACATAGGGAAACCAGGCATACTTGGAACCAGAGCGCTTTTACAAATACAAGCACTCAGGGGCGCATCTAGGAGGGAGGGGTTGTGAGGGTTGCAACGTTGCAGCCCCTGCCCTTTTCGGCAGAGAACAAAGGAAAATAAGCATGTTGAAATATGTTCATAGTGATGATGGGTGTGCAGATGCCCCATTTCTATTATACATCCCCTGCCCTTAAAATTTCCTAGTTGCGTGCCTGAAGAATATGTTATAAAACACAACTAATATAGTTCGCACAACGCACAGATTAAATTAATGAAATATTTTTCTTTTCTATATTGCTACCGAGCATCCGAAGGTAGTTTTTTAGGACACTGAGAAGCTAAGCTTATCGAAGCAGTGTCCTGGTCCTTCCTCTCGATGTGACCACACCTCGCGATTCCTTTAGCCTGGAATTACAGAGAGTTAGGTTCGACAGGGCGGGGACTCGAACCACCAACCCTCAGGTTGGTAGTCAAGCGCGCTACCGTTGAGCCATCCCCGCTTATACATGAAATTTTGTTTACCTAGAGTGACTTAGAAGCCTAGAAGCGCCCTCACTGCGAAGCTTTCTTTGCACCAACCATGATACATCTGAAAAATACTCAGTGATTGTCTTAGGAGAGACTACTAAGAGACTTATCACCAGATCTCAAATATCTAACTATCCAATAAGAAATCAGGTAGATCTAGACATCCCAAGGCAGAACCTAGAATTCTCCAAAAGAAGTTTTTTCTATTCTGGGGCAAAAACGTAGAACAAAATCCCATTGCAAATTAGAATGAGTCCCACGATTGAGGGTGGTAAAGGGGGGGGGTCAGGATTACGAATCACGGGAAAAAAATTTTGCTTTTCACGTTTCACGTAAATAAATACTGGCCTTTCACGCTTCACGAGAAAAAAATATAGCCGATCACGTTTCACGAAATACTCTTTACCACCCTCACGATTACCACGTTCAAAAGGAAACTGAAAGAATTCCTACAAAATTAGCATCCTTCCCGAACCACTATCCCTAGGAAGACCAGCAAATCTTTAAGGTTTTAATTTTTAAATATATATTTGTAGCGATTGTTTTTCTTTTAGTTTATTTAAAATAGCTGATAGGGCTTTTGTGTTAAAATATGATTCAGTTCAGTTCAGTTCATTTCATTTTAAAATTCCACAACATACAAATTTTAACAAACAATATTAAAGTAAAATTATTAAGAAACAGAAATGACAACTTTACAACATGATTATAAGGAATTTTGTACGGGGAGGAATTTCTTGAGGAGGAGCTCTCTCAGTAGATAGACTAATCGAGGAGAGAGCACCCCCTATCCTAAAAACCTAGTTATTTAATTTGCAACTTGATTTGATCGATGATGCGAAAGGTGTGAAAGTAAGTTGAATTATCAAAATTAATCAGGACTGGTAATTAGTGGAGAAAAGATGTAGTTTCAATTCACGGCGGAAAATCATTGTTGAAGGGGACTGTCTGATTGTGAACGGAATGTCATTCCAGGACTTAGCACCTGCATATNTATTTCCAGTCCTAAGCTTCAAAGTATTAGCAGTTCATTATGTTACTGAAACTCATGTCTTTGGTAGTAGACCCATTTGTTTTCATCTTCCCAAGACCTTCTTCAGGTAGACGGGATTTCAGTGAACTGACCGTGAATAATATGCTTGAACTTTGAATCAGAATAAAATAAATTGGTAAAAGCCCTGAATAAATTAAGAACCAATTTAA
The DNA here is from genome assembly GCA_004194415.1 of Aurelia aurita. Taxonomy (NCBI): domain Eukaryota; kingdom Metazoa; phylum Cnidaria; class Scyphozoa; order Semaeostomeae; family Ulmaridae; genus Aurelia; species Aurelia aurita. The sequence goes on from REGM01000063.1 coordinate 1,221,344, forward strand.
GAACCTCAACAGCCTCATTTTCCACTAAATACCCAATATATAAGAACCTAGTTAGGCTGACTTACAGAATTGTAGGTTCTTATACGCGGGTTTTTACTGTACCTTAAATTGTTCTTTTTTGTTTGTTCGTTAAAGTATTATAATTGTAAGTGTCATTCACAATAGGGACCAGATGACCTTGTCTTTTCCTGCTGTGAATGGCACAGTAGAAAGTAATCTTTTGTGTTTTCATTGTTTTAATGGTGATATAAAAAAAATGATACATTTTTCCTCAACATTTTCTCCTCAAAAATTAGAGAAACTCAAAAGCTCTCCAATGTCTTCCTCTAGGTCTGATACTCTTTCTGAACGTTTTCTGACAAAATAAAAACAAATCTGCTTTTCAACTAAAAACGTTTATTCTGAATTGATTGAAATTTAATGTCTGTCAAAGACTTAGTTAAAAGAAAAGTTTTCTTACCAGCTGTGTTCCAAAGTACACCCTGATGCACTTCATCTCTCTCCAAAATTGGAGAAATTATTACCATGTTGTATTGCTTTGCAAGCTGAAATAAAATAATTATATGGTTTAATTTCATTATGACATACTTGGATATAAAATACTGTCGGTTACAAAATACCACATTTCTATATAATCCCTAAGAAATTGGAACAATAGAAAATAACAGCATAGGGCTCAAATCTTTAAAAAGGTGGGTGTAAAATTCTTTCATATTTTTCTTTGAATTATATGGCTTGAAAGGAACTTAGGGTACTTTGCTGTAAATCTGCCGTGGAAATTTTTAGATATCTTGATTATTTTCAAAATGGCGGCATTTATTATTTCTGAGGCTGTGACGTCATCAAATTTCTAAATCCTAAACCAGAAGAGCGACAGATTTTTGCTTGCGACCATATTGTAGACCTTCATAAACTATGGTTTTCTTGAAGATTGTATTATTTTTCCTCTATTGATTTAGGAATTACGACAATTTTGATTTTTTCAAAATTTTCCATGAATTCTGTCAAAAAACTTATAAATGCCGCCATTTTGAAACTAAGCAAGATATCAAAAGATTTCCACGGCAGATTTACAGAAAAGTACCCTTAGTTCCGTTCAAGCCATTTAATTCGGAGAAAATTATAAAAGAATTTTACACCCACCTTGTTAAAGATTTGAAAGATTTGAGCCCTATGCTGAAAATAACCAGCTTATACTGTGACATACTTTGGATATAATGTACGGAACGAATCAGCCGGTCCCTTGAAGTAAGTTATAATAAGATTATACCATACTTGCACAGAAAGGTCTGTTAATAAGAAACAACAAGAGTCATCTACTGTACACCAAAATAGAAATAAAAAACAATCCATTCTAACCTGCTGCAACATCTTTGTGGTTGGTCCTGTTTCAGCAGACTCTGCAAATTCAGTCCAAGGTTTCTTTTCTCTTGTGCAGAAGGCAAATGGCATTGCTAGCAATGAAAAGATTGCACATTCGAAGTTATATCTGAAAGCAATCTCTATTCTCCGAGCTGAATTCATGTTTTTTGATCGATTTAGGCTGTTTCTAAAACAACAGTTTTTTAAGAAATCGCTTTTAATTCGGGAAACAGCCTGCAGAAAAATGAACAAGAACATTGCCAAGTATCATTTCGGATTTTGATGATGGATTACATGATCAATCTTTGAATTCGACCTTGTGTACGACTTACCATGGCCTGCAAAGTTAAATTTTTTTGGTGCAGGCAGTATTTCACTAAAGAGAGTGACAACAATTTGCGTCGATGCCATATGGCTCTGCAAAGTACTTTTATAGATGTAGACGTGAAAAATAATTACTTACTCCATGCTTCTTGTAAACAGAGAATGTTAACATTGCATTCTGCTGCAGCCTCTGTGATTTCTTTTATTCTGTTGTGCAAAGAAGTTATCTGCAATCAAGAACAGAATTCACAGAAACAAGCAAACCTTGTATTTATCCAATGCTACTCCCCGTTTCTACTTCCAGGTGATGTTGCCTGGTGAAAAAATGAAGCTTTGGGCAAGATATAATCTCTCTGGTACAAAACGCCTCACAAGTGAAACTCGGCTGCGAATTGCACAAACCTCATGGAGAAATTCGAGCTACCGTATTATTTCCACACAAAAACAGTTCCCCACCAAAAATTATTCTGTCCTCGGTAAAAATTTGGATCCACAGCAAAAATTTGATTATTTTTTTATCTCCAGGACCCTAGTGAGAGTCTGACCTCTCGCCAGGGCACTTAGATGGGGGTGTGATGCCCATGACAAATGATTCATAAAAGAAGGTCAAATGTATGTGAAGGGTAGATAAGCTGTATTTTTTACTGATTTATGAGATCGTAGCCTTTAATAATTTACTTACCTGTTCTGCAACAGGAGCATCAGTAGGCAAGATCATTTGATTCTGGAATGCGCCAATCCTAACAACTCTTGATGCCCTAAGTTGTTCTTCAGCTGCATCTATCTTGTACCCAGCAAGGGCAAAATTCTTTGATGAGGCTATTTCTTTTGCTTTAAATGGAAGGTCTATGTCACTACAAAATAAAAAGAGTGAAACTTTTTACATTAAAAACAAATGGTGAACGTTCTTCGGAATTACATCCTATGTAATTGCGGTGGAGCCGCAAAACTATTCGAGTTGAATTGAAATCTTGCGAGCGATTAAATAATGTCTGTCAAACGAAATAAATCTTGATTCCATGTTTCAAAATGAGGCTTCCGCCAACGCTGCAAGGCTATTGCGGGGGAGAATGCAAATCTATGTAAACAACGTATTGTGATCACACAATCATGAAACGTCAAAGGCATAAAACCTTAATCTCTCTTTTGTTTTGTGGAATGTGTAGTTGTCTGATTTCAGTTGTGGTCACAAAACAACTTTCCATGGGTGATTGAATTTTCAATTCAAAGTGAACAAAGAATTGCAACGCCAACAGAACCACAAAGACCTGTTACCATTAGCCTGGGTGCAGACTCTACACTGCAGAGGAGGGAAAAGGAAAGGAAAAAACGCCGCACTCACTGACTATTGTTATTGCTAGTATAAAGAATAGATTGCAATTGTCTGTCAAAACTCTCAATTCCACTACAGTCTGGTCTTCTTGCTCATGCAAAATTTTATTTCATCTTCTATTGTGTATTTTGAATGAAATAATATTTTCCCTAGTGTTACATCAGGTCCAGACTGCTAACTTTGTTTCTCATGTGGAAGTTCTTCAGTGCGCACTTTAAATCTTCAAGCGTATCAACGCTATTTCAATAAATTTCATGTGTGCAGTTTTCGATAAGATCTGAAATTTACAAAGCAATTAAGTACTTTAGCAAGCATTTAACCAATTACTAAGAAGTTTTGAATGCCAATCCACGCATGCATTTATCGTTTGTAAAGAAATCTTTGGCGCGCACTTTGCAAAGTTAGCAGTCTGGCATCAGGTGTGCAAAGTACCATATATGCTAGTCCAATGCTCTGCACAGTGGCATTTCATCATGATTCTGGTTTTGCTACTTTCAATCTGTCTCATTTTTGACTTGTCAATTTACAATCGATCTGAATGTCACCCATGAAGTTGGAAAGTAATTCACTCCCTGTGCTGTGCATGCAGAAAGGCTCAACTTCTTTTTATGAAAATTCTGCAGACTCTCTCTTCAGCATGCAAATCCTGATACTGCATGCAAATTCTCATTTGGTCAAATAGGAGAGAGGAGGCACAAATCTGTTCTCTACTGTGAATATAAACCCTAGTTCTTTCGATAAGACAAATTGTCTCACATCAATCAATTTCTAATAATCTGTTACTATTGATTTACTATAGGTTTTTAAAATAGGGGGTGCTCTCTCCTCGATTAGTTTATCTACTGAGAGAGCCCCTCCTTTAAGAAATTCCTCTGCATACAAACCCTAATTATTTCTGTTATCTATATACTTGCTGTTATTTTTGCTTTTGTTATCTTGTGTAATTTTGTTATTGTAATTTGTAACTTAGTTAATTATTTATATCAAGGATGTATGTAACTAGTGGAATTTTAAAATTAAAACTGAACTGAGCTGAAACAAACAGGCCTAGATTAGGGGTCAGTCATATATCGATTTGGTCCCCGCTTAGCGTCATTCCAACGCTAACTTTCAGACCCCCCCACCCCCCACCCTTAGCGTTGGTCCATTCAAAACTGATAAAAGGCCTATAATTGACATGATAGGCTAAGGTAGGCCTAACTGAAAGAGAACGGGAAGTACCAGGCCTAACTTCTTCGGCGATCCAACAGCGATTCAACAAACAGTCTCCGACCGAGCATATCACGTGGAAATGGGTTCAGGGCGGGAAATGAATAATAAATTATAAAAAAACATTCACAATATTACAGAAATACGTCTATATGAAAATCGATGTCAATAATTCTTATTTCTAGCGTCATGGTTGTTGACCCCCCCACCCATTAACGTCGGAATGACGCTAAGCGGGGACAACATCGATATATGACTGACCCCTTAGTAGAGTACTGTCGCCCTAAATGGGTCTAATACTGTTTTTCATCGGAATGGCACGCTCTTCTTTCGACGTGAAATACAAGGTGCCTGGATCTAATATTTTTCAAAAACTAAACAACAATATTTTTGCTGACGCCAGTCTTTACGATATTCTTAGCTTGTGTTTTGTTAAATGTGATATTCCCGAAAATATGAAGTTTTCAGGCAGACTACTTTCCGTGGACTTGTAAGTTTCATCAAATCTTTTTTTTCTCGTTCAAATTGGTTGAATGAGTCGGCATGTATTTTTTCACTCCTTGCACATTTGATATCCGGTTAACCTGTTTCACAATTCATACTAGCCTTTTAAGAGTACATTCTAACATTTATCCAAAAATCTCGCCAATTTTTGTTGCCGTTATAAGTATTTTTCCGAAGGCAAATAAATCGGGAAAAATTCGCCCTAAATGGGTCTATTCTTTTTAAACAACTCCGCGTAGCTATCCAAGTTTGTCTGTGCTGGTTTTGTGGCAGTTTGGAAAGGAAGGGTGTTACTAGAGTTATTTTGACATATTGTGAGGGTTTCATCGACTTTGGGGTTTCCCCAACTTTAAGGATTACCATAACAGTCGAATTTTATGTAAATTTGAGCCTCGTCAGCGCAGGAAAAGTGAGATTTGTCTGTTAAGGTTTTGTGTTGTCAAAAATTCCAAGAGCCAGATACCATAAACATTCGCTCAAAGTCCATTCAGTGTGGTAAATGTAGAGAGATGCTTGGCTTCCCTGCTAGTAAAATTTCCCTGCTGAGGCCTTCACAATATTTAGACCCATTTAGGGCGAAAATTGGGGAAAGCTGTTGTTTTGAGGTAACGTGAGTAAAAATAAATTGGCTTAGAAATAACGGTTGGCAAGGAAATGAAGTCTATATCCATAAAGAAAATACTTCTCAAAGGCATGCACTTAAATAGAAATATCAATTCTTTCCGTGATAAGACCCATTCAGGGCGACAGTACGCTAGTCTAGGCCTATCAATATGATGAACTTTTTATGAATTATTATCATTGATCATGCATGTTTCCCTTCGTTACAACATTCCGTAGCAGGACTTGTTCTTGAATTATCCATCTACTTACCTAATTGGGCTTCCATAGAGAATTCTATTTACTTCTTTTAGCTCATGTTCATCTAATTTCCCCGCCAAAACATCTTCAAGACTTCTGATCTCTCCTTTATTTTTCTCCGCCATCTTGCTACGCCACTGCCCACTTTGGAAGGGAATGTCTAGATACCATACCGCTCGGTAAGGTCATTAAATATTCAATATCCTCGTTTTCATGCCTGTTGTTTGGCGGTCTTTTTCAATTCGTAAAAACAAACCAACAAACGTGTGGCGCCATTTTCTTAGCTTTGCGGTGATAGTTTCGTAATGGAAGTTAAAAAAATTGGAAGAATTAGTGTAGCCGAGACTCTTGAAGAAGCAAAGACAACCATACGGGAATATGAAGTTGAAACTACAACAAAATCCTCTGTGTACAAGAAGGACAAAGCTTTCTTATGTGAAAGTAAGTAGTCTAGTTGGCCTATTCTTTANATATCAATTCTTTCCGTGATAAGACCCATTCAGGGCGACAGTACGCTAGTCTAGGCCTATCAATATGATGAACTTTTTATGAATTATTATCATTGATCATGCATGTTTCCCTTCGTTACAACATTCCGTAGCAGGACTTGTTCTTGAATTATCCATCTACTTACCTAATTGGGCTTCCATAGAGAATTCTATTTACTTCTTTTAGCTCATGTTCATCTAATTTCCCCGCCAAAACATCTTCAAGACTTCTGATCTCTCCTTTATTTTTCTCCGCCATCTTGCTACGCCACTGCCCACTTTGGAAGGGCCTCACTTCTATGACTGTCATTACGAGGCATTTTCTGGTGCCGCACATTGCACAGAGATGTACGGAGGAGGGGAAGGGCGGCCCCCCTTTTGACGATAAAACGACAGATAACATCTTAAAATATTTTTCTTTCATCAAGGGCCCCTTCATGAAAATTTTAAGAAACTACGTCGTTGCCCAGTGGCTAGTTTCTTTATGGCAGCTAGAATTGCCAGAACTCTTGGCGACTGTAATGAGCATTCATTGAAAGAAGGAAACCGTGGATACCTTAGATGTCTATTTACTAAAGGCCAGTTTCCAGTCAGTGGAATTTTCCGAGCGTGCGGAAATTCTATTGTTTGCGACAGAAAATGTCGCTTTGCAATTGTATGGAAATTTACGGTTGAATGACTTTTGATTGTGTAACATCCCGCCCGCTCGGAAAATTCCATTGACTGGAAATCAGCCATAAGGATAAACAAGTTGGCTCTTTTAACCTTCAATTTTCAACCGATATCGACCAAATACTTTTCAATTTTCAATCTGCTTGGAAAAGCAGTTCGATGTTGTTCTTGCTAATTTCTCCCGTAATTTCTGCGAGCGAGATGAAGGGAAGGTTCAATTATGCAAAAGCGCGGTTTATATTTCCAAGATGAAACAAATGTTGGAAGTGATGAGATACCTCAATATGATTGATATTGACATAATCTACACAACAAAGAAATTTATTCAAGACAGAAGTTCACTTTAAATCAAATCAATAACTTTTACCGTGCTACAGTATACAATGACATATTACCATTCCCTACCCATGATACAAAAAAATGCTAAGCTAAATGATTAGTGTAAGAAAATAGTTCAAATTTAGAACAATTTATGATTAATTTTCTGCCTAAGCATCATGTTTTGATCTTTGTCAATAAACAAAGAATTTACTTTTACTTCGATGTCTTCCTCCAAAGTGAGTTGGTTTCGGCGCAAACCTTTGAGAGAGTTTTCAGCTTCCTGAAGCAAGGATTTCAATCGTTCTATGTTGTATGAAATCTCTCCTACCTCGCCAACAAGACGGTACTGCACCCGATCGCGACAAAGTTCCACGTTTGGTCTTTGTGTACGGTTGTCCAGTCGAGTTTGCGAGACTTTAAGTGGTGCTTCTTTGTCGGCGATTGCTTGTGTAAGGCTTGCTACGTTCTGTTCCATGTCGTTAATCTCTTCCATAACCTAAAAAGGATTCAGAAGAATGTTGAATACGTTCTAAAGGATTGTCCCCTTAACACATATGCGGCATTTTTACGGCAAGGTAGCCTAATATCAAATTAATATGTTGTCTAACAATTCTTCGCAACTTTAACAAAGAACAAAAGATAGATGCTTTCGAAAGAATGGTAAATATATATAAGTAAAGAAAGACGCTATAAGAGGATCGACTAAAAAAAGCAAAACATTCAAGGAAGAAATTTTACAGAGTAGAGTAAAGGTAAGACAATTACGAGAAAAAATAGCGAACGTAAAACGGAACCTTGTGGGACCCATGCAAATATCGATACCTAATCTAAAATTCTGCAATTCTGTAACGAGAATTTTCTTTCGATATTCGCTTTACTTTCAATTGTACTAAGAATTGTTTTTTCTTTGCGTACAATCGGGGTCCAATCCTCCATAAATCTATTTTTACTGCAGACTAAACATGAAATTCTTGTTGCTTTATTTATTCATATAGCTGTTCAAGAGAAACGGCTGAATCCTATATGTAGAAACGAGATCTATTCTTAGAGAAACAGGAGGATATATGTGATATTTACCTTAGCCAAATGATTTTCAAGCTTCGTTTTGGCTTTTTCTGTCTCCTCGATTCTCTTATTCAAAGCAATATTGACAGTTTTGCATTGTTTTTGTTGATCATTGTAGATTTCTTGAAGAATCTCGTCAATCATGCTTCTTAGGGTTTTCGATGAGTTGCATTCCCTCTCCGCTTTCAAGAAATTTTTGTTGCTGAATGTTTCCCACTCGTCTGGTGTTACTGAGCTAAAAGTTAAATTTGAGTTATTTCTAATTTGCAAAGAATTAAAAATTTTAGACAGTAAAATCTTGGCAATTATAATTTCGGTCCAAGTCTTTGCGGTTTTTAACTGAATTTTTCTTAATTTCCCAATAATGCAAAACACCAACAGTAAGTATGCTCTTATCAACAAGAAGATTTATTTGAAAGTATAGTTTTAATAAATTCTTTTTGAGACTTTACTTTTCCGGAGAGAAACTGACAGACGATATAATATTGAAACATTTGTGCTTTTCATTCAACAGGAATGTGGATTTCTCTTTGGTTTCTATTTAAGAATAGTTCCCATAAGCTCACAAAAAGTTTGGCTTAGCTTGCGACATAACCTATTCTCTTGTTGCAGTCCAAACTTCAGCGCAGGGCTAATGTTTGGCCACCATCATTTCTTCAGATGAATAAATTTATTTGCAAAGAATTTTGGTTCCTTCATCATTTAACAATTCCTTGCGCTGAAAATCGTCATTCTTAATGCAGAAGATGATAATGCACCCTTTTGCTAATAGTTAATAAAGAGATTACAATGAAGAAGACTTACTTTGTTTCAATCTTTACAGCTTTTGGTGCATAATAGATACCAGGACTGTCATTCTGCAGATCAGCACAAGTGTTGTCAATTGACAGTGCAGAAAATTTGTCATTAATGTCTTTTCCAAGGTAGTACTTTGCAGATCTCAGTAATCTGAAAAATATCAACACATGTTGGGCTTAGTATAGATACGGTAGCTGACTACCATAAGTTACGGTTATACATTTTACTGTAATCTGAAAAATATCTCAGTAATCTGAAAAATATCAACACATGTTGGGCTTAGTATAGATACGTAGCTGACTACCATAAGTTACGGTTATACATTTTTCTGTAATGACTAAGGTGGTTGAGGCNTAATGCAGAAGATGATAATGCACCCTTTTGCTAATAGTTAATAAAGAGATTACAATGAAGAAGACTTACTTTGTTTCAATCTTTACAGCTTTTGGTGCATAATAGATACCAGGACTGTCATTCTGCAGATCAGCACAAGTGTTGTCAATTGACAGTGCAGAAAATTTGTCATTAATGTCTTTTCCAAGGTAGTACTTTGCAGATCTCAGTAATCTGAAAAATATCAACACATGTTGGGCTTAGTATAGATACGGTAGCTGACTACCATAAGTTACGGTTATACATTTTACTGTAATGACTAAGGTGGTTGAGGCTTCGAGAGTTAGATACTAATATGAGAGTTAGATGCTCGTATCACACGTTTTTTCAAGTATTCATATGACTTCCTTAGTCTCTAAATTATTTGAAATTCAAGTTGATTCAGGCCTTGCACGCATTAAAATGACCAAAATTCTCAGACAAAGAATTTTTAAGAATTCTTGAGAATTTTCAAGAATTTTCACATTCCAATAACAATTCTTGAGTAGTATGAAGAGGATTCAGTACTAGTGCTGGTCAGTATTTTGCTTACTTGCTTTCCATGTCAACCTACTGTAATTCAAATTATCAAACTTACTCATCAATTGTTATTTTAGATTAAATGACGTTAATACCTTATTTGCTCTATTGCTTGATCAAGAGTCTTTTTCAAGAGTGATTGAACTCCTTCAATAACTTCAACTTCCTGCAACAAAAAATTATGAAATTTAGTAAAGAGTAAAACTGTGCCTGCGCAATCCACATTGTTTATTCTTTATATAAGAAACTTGGATCATCCAATAGTACTTAATTTTACATGAAAATTTCTGCTTAGTACTGAAAGTTTCTTAATTTGTTTCTTATTTTAATTTTTCTTATAAATTGGTTTCTTATATAAAAAATGTGCATCTGTAGTGTTTGCTTTTTTTAAATCATAATTTGCCAACTGCATCTATCGATTGGGTATCGAGAGAGCTCTTCCTTACGAAATTCCTCTCCATACAAACTTTTACTGTTTCTAGGTAATCACCAGATTGGAAATTTTGCGAAGTCTGCATGAAAGATGCACACTTAGTTATTGTTTTAAAGACAATAACTATATTGTTCTTCTTTTGTTGTACTTAAAATCGTAGAAGATCTTTGCAGACTGGTGTGATCCTATTGTAAATTTTTATCTAAATTTTATTGCCTTTTGTAGCTTACTGCAAATTTTTAGTGTAATTACCTGTTATTTTTTTAAAGATTCTTGTATGAAGTGGAATTTTAAAAATAAACTGAACTGAATCTACAGCAGACTAATTGCAGACTACAGAAAGTCTAAAGACGAGAAACCACATCTTCACCTTCAATAATTGAATTTCGACATCATCATGCACAAGATCAATTGCTATTCGCTCCTCCCTGTTGGCAAGGCATTGCTTGGCAACTTGAAGAGGAAGCTGGGTCGCATCAAGGGCTTTTTCTAGCCTATCTTTATACTGAAGAAGTGTGCTGATTTCATCATCAGTTTCGCCGTGGAGTCTGTCCAACTCAGATTTCCAAAATTTGACGTCAGTAATGCGTTGATCCAACTTCTTACTGACATCATTCTGCGTTTTTATTGTTGTGATATGAACTTCGTGTTTCAACCTTGCACTTTCATCTCGTATCATTTCAGCTGTTTTTCTTTCGCGTTCAGCGCTGTTGTAGTTGATATGATTTGATCGGTGCCATTCTTCTGGCGTGTATTTAGTCGGATTTTGTACTAATCTTGCCATTTTGTTTTGAAGTTGTTGCTTGGTACGGATTTCAGGTCTGAAACTCAAGTTGTAAACTCTTGGAATGAAATTTTGTTAGTGTGTTGTTGTTTCTATAGCAACAACATCAATGTTTTATCAGAAACGAGGTTATAGTCATACCGAGGCAGATAAGTTTTCAAATCGAGACTGCAAAAAACGTAAACAAATATTTTTCTCGTAATGGCGGACAAGGACAGAAAGCTGCGAGTCTGGGAGCTGCAGAGTTTCAACATAAATTCTCGCAGCCTGAGGTTCTTAACTCTACAAAGTGATGAAAAAACAAAAAGGCGCTACAATCAAAACTGTTTGCCACTCTTCCTAGGAGCGGATGTTGGGCACAGCTGTGGTAGCTACGCTCTGAAAAATTTAGGCCGGTTGCACTCAAAATTTGCGCTGGATGGACTTGCGTGTAAAGTGAAGCTACCGAATGGCTGCAGGATAAAGGGAATTCGTGGAGCTGGTGATATCGTATGGTTTTACAGTATACAAGGACTTTTTAGAGTAGCTTTTGAATATTATGGGCGTAATGACTTGAAAGTTTTGCTTGAAAAGTTGCAAAAGATTTGGCTGTCCAGGGTTGAAGATGCCCTGCTTGACCAAGAAATTGTTTTAGAAAAGGACAGTGATGTCGACTTTGAAGGTGAATTGTTGAAACTAAAAGGACTTGTAGACAAATTAACAGGACAGGTTGCAATCCAAAGTTCTAGAAATGAGGCTTCAAGTCATACCAGACACTGTGATAATTCACGGGATAAAACTCGTGAAATAGAGCCTCCAGTTGGCCAAGTTCGTGACAGACGCAATCACTATGACACTGAGTTTGAAAAAGTTGATATAAATGCATTGGAAGCTCTTCCTGATCTGCAGCCTGCTTCAGAAAGCTCTACAACTTTGCAAATTACAAGCACTTTAATCTGCGAAAAGAACGAAACACTTTCTGATAGTGCAACGATATCACAGAGTTCAAGTACCTTATGCAACAACAAAAATTTGGATCAAAATCCTCAATTAGTTCAATCTCTCTGCCCGGATGATGAGGTACACAAGTTAATGTCAGCACTTAGAGACATATTTGATGCAGAATCAAGTATTGCCATCATAATATCATATTTAGAAACGTTCATTCAGTTATGCATCGCCGAGAAAGAGAACATTATTTCTAAACAGTCAACATCATACCCAATAAAACTTATGAAAGATTATATGGAGCTAAAGAATTCAAAAGAAATTGAAGTACCGCAGGATCACGAACTTGCAATTCATGTCTTATCAAGTTGGGTTGGCGAGAAATTTTTCATGTTCAAGGATATTCTTAAACATAATATAAACATCTTCAAGCAAGAAAACATTAATTCAATCTCAGATCTTCCTCATCCCGAGGAAATAATCAAAACTATTTTTCCTTCAGCGATGTATAGTCTGGTTTATTTGTGGGTTCGAGGAACAGGAGAAGGACTTCATGAAGGAATAGAAAATGAAGAGAATGCGAGGAAGATAGCTAAAATGTGTCTACTTGTTCTTGAATTATTAAATGGATCGCCGATAACTGGATTGGGGCATTGGATATACTCAGTTATATAAATAGTAGGAATTACTGATAATTTGGTATTGAGAGAAAATATCAACGTCATTGTTAATATCGTCCAATGCCTCAATTTCTCGACTTTAGCTTCTGGTTCTAAACGGTCAAAATACCTCGACATCTGGGAGGATTTTCTATCCATTGACAAGCAGTGTCTCTTATAGACTTTTACCGGAAGTATGAAAATAGGATTTTTAGCTAAAAAGAAACAATATGACTAAAACAACAATGTGATATGATGTAACGATGAATTCATACTTTATAAGGCTTTCTATGTAACAAAGGCATATTTATAAATTTACATGAATATTTACAGTTTTATTTAAAATTCTATTTCTTGCAGAATGTTTGCATATCTCTAAGTCTCTGTACCGCACTCGTTATGGAATTGATACTTCAAAGTTTTCGCTCTTTCGGTGTATTTGCTGTGTACCATCAGTCAGTTTTCAGTCTTTCAGAATTTCGTGTTCTGCAACGACACCAGCAACAGGCGCGAAACTTAGAAACGTACGAATACAAAATACTGCCCTTTTACAAGCCTTCCTAAAGAATCTGATCTTCTCCAAATCATTCTTATGAAGTTACGGGTTATCTATTACAAACATTCGAATTCGTGGCAAACTGCTCTAACGGAACCCAACCACATGTGAAAAGCAACACAGATGCTACATACCATAGATGGAAAATAAACGACGATAGTTCGCCTCGTCTACATGCAACAACATAGGTGTTAATACTACAATGGACGATATGTAACTTCGTCAACACCATGCCTTGCAATATCCTCCATTTCTATCAGATCATCAAATCTCTTAAGATGAAACTTTTTAACTTGATGTTCAGTCAAAGCTTTCACAGCTCGATATCCTTGTATTACTTCAAACACGATAAAACATAACAGGATGATATTCGCTGCTCTTTCCATTGGCATAATCAATGCAGTTTCGTTTAATAGTAAAAGACAAGAAAGGGGCAGTTGTAATATGAATGTAACCAACCAAAATCCAGCCAGTTCTGGAACCTAAAAACAAAGTTACTGTAAGTAAGTAAGTAAGTATCAAAGAAAACAAAGTGTTCTTGAAATTTGACAACAACAAAAATATTGCGTGTCATAGATTGCACCATAGTCTGTTTTTTTGCCCTTACATTCTTGATAAAATTTGACAGAAAGAACCTCAATTGAAATACAAAATACGACGGTGTTTCGATCTTTTATGTATCAGGGTGTTTTAGGGTAATGTTTCTTTCTCAAAAGTCTCTCGTATCCATTTGATGTATATATTTGACAAAATAACGAAGCATTGGTGTTTGAAAAATATTGAATTCAAAGGTGTTGATCTGTGGCGACCATTTTAATAAGCCCATCAGAAAACTATGGAGTTTCGAAACTGAGTGTAGAAGAACTGAGGAGAAGCTATTGAAACAGCTGAAATAAAACAGTGCAAACGACTGATGAGAAGCTATTGAAACACCTGAAATAAAACACCTGAAATAAAACAGTGCAAACGACTGTGCAAAATTTCATTATTTAGTACCTCAAACCATCACAGCAATAAAATTGAAAATATTTTACCTTTTCTTGCAAATTTCCAGTGTATCCAAGATATAATCTACCAGCTTCAATAATTCCCATGATTATGTAGATGACAACCAAAACGAACTTGTATACGGCGTCCAGCTTTTCATACTGTACAAATAAAATGGTATGAGTATGATAGCAGCGATAGGAAACTACTACATAAAGTATTGAAAGAGGTACACAGTGTTGTGGCGCAGTGGTGTAATCCTCTGACTTTGCAGCCAGAACAGTCAAGCGGACAGGGTTCGATCCCAGGTAGAGCCCCACCATTTGAGCGTCATGACAAGGGGTCGCGGACTCGATTAGGTCTTCTCTACTTCTGCGATCCCAGCGCTTGGTGCTAAAAAACGCAACTTCACCTTCACTTCACCTTCACACAGTGTCTCTTAAAGATTAACAGTTATTCTTTTTGATTTTCTGAAAACGGCAGACCTGAGACTTATTCAGTGGTAGTTTTTTAAGCAAATCTCAATCAAGAGACGGTGGATATATCTGAGTTCTGTGAAGTCTTTTGCTCCTCATTCTGGAGATAGTTCACGAGGAAACCTGTTCGTTTGAAAAGGGATCTTTCGAAAATATTCCGAGACAGGAGAAATAAATTTTGCAAAGTTTAAAATTTCCAGCCTTTTCCAGCGAACAGGCTTCATTTTGATCTATCTTCCCGAGGGAGGAGCAAAAGGCTTCAGATTTTGTAACACTCTTCAGGAGAGCCCCCCCAAAAAACCCCCCAAAAAACAGCAAACACCCCTTGGAAATTTACAGACAAAAATTGATAGGAATGGAGCATTTATGAGAGATTTTACCGTATTTAGGAGAGAGGTATCAAACGAATGGGAATTTACTTTAATACCATCTCTATGTACGGCTAACAGATGCATAAAAGACTGCAACTCTACATGCCTGATGGAAATATCTTTCACTTTCTACCACT
Organism: Aurelia aurita; assembly: GCA_004194415.1. NCBI lineage: Eukaryota > Metazoa > Cnidaria > Scyphozoa > Semaeostomeae > Ulmaridae > Aurelia > Aurelia aurita. The sequence goes on from REGM01000063.1 coordinate 1,236,523, forward strand.
TTCACTTTCTACCAAATACCCATCTAGCATCAGTTACTCAGTTATTCAGTTATTCAATTATCGATGAAGGTGGAAATCAAGAGGTTTACAAAGTTCTATTATACAGATGGACATTGACAACTCAAATTTAGTTATCTCAAACTACTCAAATCTAATTTCTCCCCTCACTAAGCTTAAAGTGAATCAACAGAGCTAAGTGGAGGTCATCTATAAATAGGACAAAGAAAACTCCTATGCACGCTATTGTTCCTCTGGCTGAACAATATCCACCTACGTGTCAAAATCATCAAATACAATAGGTTAATAATAGAATACCCAGACCCCTGCCGCGCGGGGCTTTTATATCCGTTGATTCTCTTTAAGTATGGGTAGAGCTACACAGATCTCGATAATCTTTTAACTCCAACAAATCTCTTTCTCCCTTGGGAGTTTGAGATATTAAGTTCAACTGAATTTTTAAACCCTCCTAGCATCAGACAGAGATCAAAGTAATTGCAAAAAGTAAATTAAACTCTGCCTCAAATTAGATGTCACATGAGATTTTCGACAACGCAAAATTACTCATGCAAACACTTCAATTGTTGTTCTTCACCAGGGAGATTGTTCTTCACCAGAGTTTAGTGAAATACTTAATCTCCCTGTTCTTCACGGACATTTTCACGTGACATCTAATTTGAGACAGACTATAAACACAATAGGATCAATCAAGCGTACTTATAACAATTAAACTATACCTTTGCTACAAATGTAACAATACAAATGATCATCCAGAAGCCAGAGTAGTACGCATTGAAATACAGAATAACTTGAAGCATTAAGTCTGATGCAAGATAACTATCTGAAAAAAATATGTTTAACATTAATTACATGAACTTCCACCACTAAAATTTCCTTCATCTGCACGTCACTTCCACTAACCCCTGGACTTAAGCTAAAAAACAACCAGGGATGTGTCCTTCGGTAAATATACAGTAGCGCAAACAGGATTTTTTATTGGGAGGGGGGGCAAACAGGGCGGGCTCTGGGGTGAGGAAAACATTTTTCTGGACCACGTCCTCTTCTTTGGCTATAAATGCGACCAACATTCTTTTCATAGATTGAAATAAAAATGAATTTATTCTTTGCAACAATAACACGATTGGGCTACCTAAGGTTATCAGTATGTCAGACTTCGGGCCTACCACCACTTACAGAAACCAATTTTAGTTTCTTCGTTTGGTGTTGTTAAGCATTCATCAGAGCAATGTAGTAGTCGTATCTAAAGATCAGTCAGCATAAGCTGACACATTCATTTGTTGCATATTGAGCCCTTTAATCACCATCAAAGCGACAGTAAAGTGTACAGAATTATTGCAAATTTTATACCACCAGGCTATTCAAAATTCAAAAATAAGCCTTGATAAACTTACTGACACCGTCCATGTGGTTCTTAATGAATTCAGGACATTGACGAGATGGTTAAAGTATCCTATACTCTTCTCAAAATGATTCTCTGCCATGACAAACGACCAGGTGTCTAGTTGCCTTATTCATATAATACTTATATAATATCCTATATTTCTTTTTTCATAATTAAATGATTAAACACAGTAAGCTCTTTCACTAATTATATGAAATTGAAAAGAAAATTCAAAAATAATAGCAAACTTGTTTCAGACATTTTGATCTTACTGTAACTGAAACAAGTTTGTTATATTTTTGAATTCTATGGTATATATATTGCAGACCTGGCCGTAAGCTATTTTAGTGGCGCGCGGTAAATCACGCGCCTCGCTAAGCGAGGCGCGCGATTTTAAGCTTTTGATATTGCTCTGTAAAAGATGGATTTTAGAGGTTAAGAACGAAGAAAGGAGTGTTTCAGCACTTGGTAATGCAAACACGACTGGAAATGAGTTGAAATAACAAGATTTGATTATATTTTGAACGGTAACAGCAATACAAACAATCGCTTTTTCGTCCGTCTTACATTCTTTGTCCAACGCTCGTATTTAGGCCGTTTGATAACCACTGCTTTTCAGTAATTAAGTTACTCCGTATCACTTTTGTCAGTCCTGGAATGAAGAGGAATTGAATACCTTCAAGCCTTCCAGATCAAATCACCTTCACATGCCTCTCATAAATCGATTTAAGCAAGGTTCTTAGAGTTAGGAGACATGTCCTCCAACTGCTTTTGGTCGCCATGTAATTCGACCTTCTGGTTCCCGTGACCTTATATCAGAATGATGATATTGTGTCATTATCATAGACAGGAAATAGCAAGGATTGAGAGAAGGATTAAGCATCACTATCGTATTTCTTTCAAATAACAAACCAATTGAGTGATTTCCTTTACACAAAAAGATGTCAAATTCAAAGAATATCGTACACTGGTTCCCTAAAAGATAAAAGCTGAGGTGCGTGATTTGGAGGTAAAGTTTTTTTAGGTGATCGCGCGCCTTAAACGGCCAGGTCTGTATTGTGGTGATTGATCTGAAGCTGATAATTATTTGAGATCAATCAAATTTATGCTAATCACAACTTGTAGCTGTACGTATGCATGCCTGGGGGTGGTCACTCGTAAAACTATGGCAAGGATGCTCCATATGCAGAGTATGGCACTTTTTGACGAGATCTCCAGTGTGCATGAGGAAATTTCTTTTGTTCTCTATTGTTTATTTTGAATCTCCAGCGTGCAAGTGCTATACTCTGCACACCTGGGGATACTCATTAATTTTTTGGGTCTGAAATTTCGCCATCTGTTACAAGATAGGAAAGTTTGCAGAATGCGCGGAGGCTCTTCTTCATTCAAATCTTTTGCACGGCTGTATTTGCATTGCTAAACAATAGGTGTATTGTTTCCTTTTGTTGTTTTACGAAAATTTCGCGGCTAGAACCGCAGCTGATATTTAAAGTGCGCGGCAGAGAAATCGGCCGCGCACAGCAAATTTTCCAGTCTGGATCTGTTATTTGTTTGGTTGCTGAAAATTTGAGGAGATCTGTTTTGGTTTCGAAAAATTTGCTGTCATTCTTCAGGTTTTGTGAAAACTATGGCTTTTTTTAGCGACAAGAAAAATCAACTAACTTGCTTGTTAATCAATAACGTTAAATTATTTTTTGGGTCTCAGCTCTGAAATGTGCAGGACAGGCATTGAAAACAGTAATATTTTTGTTGCAGCTTTAATCCTGTTGAAATATTCGTATTATTATATTATATATTATAATAAAAATCACATATTGTATGGCTAGCCTTTATATGGTATGGTTTATTTCTTTAAATTGTCATATTTTTGGCTCCAAATTTTATCTTACCAACAGGCATCAAACGACTTCTGTCTTTTCCATTTGAAACTTTTGTGCTTGGGAAGACAGTCTCTGTAACTGTTGTCAAGGCACCTCTCCATCCGTCCGCCATTTTCCTGTTTGGAAATACAGTTTTGTTTCCTGAACAAAATTGAGCTGAATTATCATAAATATACTCACTACAAAATCTCTTGTAACCGCTCCTAGAAATCATGTCACTACAAATGAAGAGATAGCTGCAGCAACAACGAACAATAGGATTTATGTAGTGAATCTATATTGATAGCCTCTGCGAGGCATATTTGGAATCGAGGCGGCCTAAGTTTGAAGATTTTCAAGATGGCGCTGTGTCGTCTTCCAAAGCTGCGAAGGTTCTTGCCTGGTAAGTTGGAATGCCTAGTTGGAATTAAACGATTGCTTGAAAATAAATGCTAACTTGTATGCTTTGAGCTTTGAATTTTGTTAAAATATTATCTAAGATAAGACCCATGGCTATGATCATATTGAAATTTAGGAGATCATATTGAAATTTTGTTGGGTTACTTATTATGCAACCTGCTCTCTTGTTTTGCTGTTGCTGCCGTCCTGGATTTATGTGTGTGCAAGGCTGGAAAGCCGCATGTTTGTGTGCTGAACTCCTATATTGTTTCAAACACAATAATGTCAATGGTTCTTACAACAAAAGGTGAACATGATGGCTAATTAATATGATAGTGAAGTAAAGTTGTAAGCCAGACTGCAAACTTTGGATATAATATGCCTGCAACAGTTTCTGTGCTAATTCCATCTTCATATTATGATAAGAATTCTTGAGCCATGCATGTGAACTGAAAGACTTGAAAATAGTCTTAAGAATTTTTAAGAATTCCTAGCCAGGAAGATCATGTTATTGTAGGAGGGTCCCGAGTCCTCGGAAATGTCCGTGTATTGTCCGTGGTTCTTCCGTGACCGTCCGTGGAAATTTTGAATTAAATTTGGTCACGGACACTTTCTAGCCACGGACGTGGTCCGTGGTGAAATTTAGTATGTTATCCCCACGGACAAAACTGTTCTTTGCCTTGAAAATGAGTGCAGAATACTTCACAAAGCGACAGTATGTTTGCAACTTCCTTACCAACACATATTACAACTAATTCGTAGCAAATATTGTCGACCTCTCCTCTCGATATTCCGCTTCCGAACTTTGCTTCTACTTTATGTCATATCTGCTAAGCTGATTTCGGGAAATATTCAAATTCACTCTTGCAACTGAAAACGAGGCAACCTACTTCGACACGATGACACACATATTAGACAACAACGTGCTTCATCCGTTCGGTCTTTACCGGGTTTTTACTTGTTTTTACGCAGATTTGTGAGAAGAAAAACGTTAGGAGAAGCCGTTTCCAGAGGTTATATAATTAAATATTATCGATGAAAGAAATTTATTAGAAAAGTTTTAACTTTAGAAGTCCGTACACCTGTTTAAAACTTGCAGATCACAAGCAATTTCGACGCGTAGGCCTAACTAAGCCGATTGTTTGGAAACCTTCAGCAAAGGCCACGGGAAACAGTCACTTTTTGGTGGAAATATGCAAGGGAAAAATTCACGAAACCAACAAATATCACATGCAACCTAAGCATTCACTGAATAAGATGCAAATTCCATGGTCAATAACCCAATCTATGACTTGCATCGTAAGTCCACGGACACAGCAGCATGTCCGTGGAGCGATGGTTTTCCGTGGAAAAAATGAATTAAAAAATTCCGCGGAAAAACCCACGGACGGCCACGGACAATACACGGACATTTCCGTGGACTCGGGACCCTCCTGTTATTGTGCGCAAGGCCTGTCATGCACATTGTCAGGCAGGTTAAGTCAGGGAAATTGGGTCTGGGGGATGGACCCTTAGAAATTTTCTGTTGTGCTCTTTTGCTTGTTGTAGCATGCCCATCTTTGTGAAAAATTCCAGTGTTTGATAGGCCAGTCTGCAGAGTGTGGCAACTGCACACACAAGATTTTTTACTAAATTTTTGTGTGCACACCGATTTTGAACGAGATCTTTTGTTCTCTACTTTAAAAACAAGGAACTAAAGGCCCTGCACACCAACACGCCAATGCTTCATTGGTCTGCACGCGCGAGATCTCGTCGAGAACTGCCATACTCTGCAGACTGGTTGATAGGCATTGTAGCTATTCTGCAAAAGAGTCTGGGTCAAGTGATATTTGTATGCCTTTTTATTCAAAAGGTTTGATAGAGCAGCTTCAGAGCTTCTATCACCGTTATGGGTATTAAGAAGTTTGTGTGCTGGAACCAGAATCGTTCATAGAATAGGTAAATTGTTGATTGTCAAAGATCTGGGTAATGGATTGATAAAATGATTTTCTTCCATTGGCTTATGAGTTTCTGTGATGTATGTCATCATTAAATTCCTTTTCAATTAAGTGATATCCTTCTCAATATCATCTCCTTTCTTATTTTGCAGTTAACAAGGAATTAGCTTTTCAGCAAGTGAAGCTGTTCAGTATTTCATCTCAACAAAATGGATACAGTAAGTTTCTTTCTATTGAATATTGGTGATTACTGTGTAAGAAAAGCGTCTGCAGTATACTGTATCAAATAATGTTAACAGGTCAGATATCTCATCGTTTGTTTATCTGTTTCTGCATGATTTAAATGTTATCTTTGTGTATTTGCAGAATATGTTATTAGTGAAGACTGGGAAAGGCCAAGGGACATGAAAAGTATCACTGACAGAAATGCTTCAACGATGTTTTTGACTGAAATGATAAGAGGTGATATTTGTTTGTTTTGTGTGATAACCCTAACTCCGTTCATTCTCTACTGTTTTTAAATTCCGATTTTAATTAATCCAAATTTCTATGTTGCCTATTTATTAGTAAAAGATTTTCTATGTACCTATACCAGGCAGACTGATCAAAACTATATATTGGGTTTTGATAAACCATTCCAAAAGTGGATATCATATACAGTAGTTGCAGAATTTTCACAGCTTAGTGTGTGACATAATTTTATTATTTGACAGTTTTTTAATTAATTTAAAAGTTGCGTAGAAAAGCTACAGTGTTCTATTGATACAGATGGCATGACGTCACAGCATCGTTGAAAACACGACGCCATCTTGTTTTGGGGTAAATGTTCAGAAAATTTCTATAGGAATCTATAGGAAATTTGCAAAAAGTTGTTTAAAATTGCTCCTCTATTCTGCCTCACGATAGTGAGTAGGGAAAGGATAGGTAGAAATTGTCAGTCAGACCTAAACCTATGAAGTAGACCCACGAACATGCTGTTTTTAAAAGCAAAACAAACATTTAGGCCAAGAAAGCTGTGAAAAACTTGCCTTTGCGTCGATAATTTCGTAGTTAGCATCACAAACTCTGTCGGCTGTGAGTTGCTCGTCGCTTCTTCAAAGTCAACCTTCCTTTTAGACATTCGCCTATCTATCTGCTAAAGTTTTTGAATAATTTGAACAGCTTCCAACCCTTTTGAATTTATTTATTGCGATAAATAAACGAGACAGTCTCGAAATCCCAGTGCGACGCTATACTTTGTAATGGCTTCATTTACCCAAAGTCTGATTTTCGAGTGCGAATTGATCAAGTCATGTGACATGTCGTCTGTATGAATTGTACCTTGATGTGAAATTTTCAATTTGCAATTGATTGCAGTTTCAAATTAAAATTTTCTTGGGGAGCAATATCTGCAAATGCTTGAAAAAGGACAAAAATTGTGGGACAATTTTTTACCATCCTCTAGGGATAAAAATCAAACAAATGTGTGTCTCTTGTGTGTGGAAATAGAAGGATTGTTAATCCCAGTTTTTAGGAACTTGTACCTTCAGGCAAACACCAAACTCTGTCAAATCTGCTACGCAGAGAGAAGCCAACTCTCTGTAATGCCAGGCTAAAGGAATCACGAGGTGTGGTTACATTGAGAGGAAGGACCGCGACACTACTTTGATAAGGGACCGTCCGAACTGATCGGTTAACTTTCGGCACATTGAAATCTCTTAAATGGCAGCAAGCTGTGGAAAAACAGCCGATAAAACCGCTCAAATACTGGCACTTCGATGATAGAATATTTTGCTGACTATATGCCGAAAATATGAAGTGCCGAATGTTTCGATTAAATATCCAGAAAAAATCGGATCTTTTTAGCCGATATTCGGCTGTTCTTTGCTGAACAGCTGAATTCAGTTGCTAAATAACTGATTTCCAAAATTGCTTTATCCGAATACTGAAATTGCAGATAAAATTTACTTTCGGTAGCATTCGGTTTAAAAACTACTGATCAATTCAAACGATCCCTAAGTTTAGCTTCTCAGTATCCCAAACAGTACCTTCAGATGCTAGGAAGAAATAAATATAAAAACGAAACCCCAAAGTTTTTTACTCACCTGGTGAATAATCACGATTTTACATCACAGGGCTTGCTATGACGATGAGTCAGCTCTTCCGTGAGCCGGCAACGATAAATTATCCATTTGAGAAAGGCCCACTTAGTCCAAGATTTAGAGGAGAGCATGCGTTGAGAAGATACCCCTCTGGTGAGGAACGATGCATCGCATGCAAGCTTTGTGAAGCCATTTGTCCAGCACAAGTAAGTTTTATATAATTACGAACTATGAAAGCATTATTTTTTACGCAGAACTGCCGACAGGCGACAGATGTGGTTAAGTGGAAATCTGGAAACTTACAAACTCTCGCTGGAATTTTTCGGAAGCATTTGTGCACAAATAACTTGTGCATTTTTATTAGAAACTCTCTATAAAAACCCAATAGTCAGATTATTAAAGAATTTAGAACGAAAGTTCATTTTCATTAAGTCTTGGAAATCCACATTTTTGCTTATTTTTTAGGTATTCGGAAATGTTCTCATTATCAATCCATCGAAAATGTAAAATGTAAACTACTAAAATTTGAAGACACTTCTAAGAAACCGTCAAAAACCTTTAAGGACTCAAATATGAGAAATTTCAAAGAACTTTCAGTCTTGGGTTAATGAATTTGATATTTCTTGAATACAGAAATTTTGCTGGATACCATTGTGATTTGTGGTTACTTACCGTAAAAACCTGTTTATAAGCCGCACATTTTCCGGTACTTTTCTCTCTGACATAAGGGGCGTGGCCTATGTGGTGTGAAACATCTTTGACCTTGAAAATGACGAATTAGAACTTCTGCACGGAAAACAAAATGTTTCACGCTGTGCATAAAACTTTTTCTATTTTAGGCAATTACAATCGAAGCCGAACCTCGTCCTGATGGCAGTCGACGAACAACTCGTTATGATATAGACATGACTAAATGTATTTATTGCGGATTTTGCCAAGAAGCCTGTCCTGTAGATGCTATCGTTGAGGTAAGACTAAAAACTGATTTCCCAGTTCAGATAGTTGTTGTCAAAGCTAGAAAATTGTTGATGAAAATACCAAAATTGTTTAGTAGTGTCTAACCAAGAATTTTTAATGGAGTAAAAAGTGCAAAATGTCCTGTGAGAGACTTTGTAAACCTTCATAAAAACTACCAAATTTTGCTACAGTACCTACCTGAAATCCTTCAGATCAAAATTTCGCTACCAAGAAGCAATGTTTCAGGATGTTTTTTTAAGAGCTGTTGAAGGAAATATTGGAATGATGCTCTTTTGTTACAAGGAGTACATCGTTTTTTCCAGGAGCACACGTTATTTTCTCCAAGAAGCAGTGTTTGCAAATATACGGTATGCGATCTGTTCCAATGTTGGAAGGAAGAATCTGTTGCAAAGCGGAGGAGGGGCAGTAGGAAATTGGGTGAGGGGAGGTGAATGTTGATAGAATAAGAGCTGGAAAGGGGAACAGAAATGAAGAGGTGGAGGGGAGAAACAGAAACCGTAAGACATTTTTATAAAAGAAAATAGCCCGTAAAATAACAGGTGTGCCAAAATGAACTTCCCTGTTTGGCTACCAACCACAACGAAGCTATTTGCCTAAAAGCTCAAATATCTTTCAAAATTGTTTTTGAAGTAACTTAAAAGCAGAACGAACAACCCAGCAATATTTCTTAGTTTAATTAGTTCTTTAAACATTAGGGAAACGCAATGACATTGAAAACTGTCTTGTAGTTGGCTGTCAAATATATGATGTTAATTTTGGAGCACCTGGTAGGATATATGTTCTTTTTAATATTCATGAGCTGTTTGTATTTGTTCTTAGGGTCCAAACTTCGAATTCTCCACTGAAACCCATCAAGAGTTATTATACAATAAGGAGAAGTTGCTGAATAATGGCGATCGATGGGAGAGAGAAATTGCTGCAAACATTCAAGCAGATTATTTGTATCGCTAGATGTATTTATAACTGAGTTATTTACTGATTTTAATTTTGTTGTTGTTTACTTTGAAGTAAGCAAAAAGTGGACCCTGGTGTGATGATATTGAATCAATATTAGTGATGAGTTGTTATCTTGCCAAGTAAAGTTATGTTGAAGCTCATGTGAGATGAAATTGGAGTTGAACTGTGTGTATATTTTCATTCTGACTTCTATTGCTTGAATAGTCAGGTGATGAAGAGACTGTTCCAAGATCCAATGCCATTTGTTCATTCCAGTTTTGTCATTAGACTTATGAAATTTCGTCCCTTGTTTCCCTGTGTTCTTTGATTTGTTGATATCTCTCCGGTCAATTTGTTGAATCCCTGACCTAATAATCACAAATTGCATACATTTCAAGCAATAATCTTTCTCTGTACAAACAGAATAAATCAATTTGACTGATGCGTACGGATTCACTCTGCGATAGCCTATGTTATGAGTCCCTGTTGACCGGAGAAATATCAACAAATCAAACAACGCAGGGAAACAAGGGACGAAAGGTCATAAGTCCATTTTGTCATATCATCTGAAGAAACCTGTTAGCTGGTGCTGGAGATTTTTGGTCGGTTCGTGTGCGACTTTCTTTCTAAACACAATACTGTGGAGTTGAACAATCACCAAACTGCAAAATTTTGTCTTTATAACTTAGCTATCTGAAATTATCGGCTCTTTATATCGAAATGCTGCTCCACAGGTCGATGTTTTCTTCGAAGAATGCTGCAATATTTGCAAGACGAAATAAAGAAGTCAAATTTTGAAAATTCATCTTCACGGGACAATTTGATTATCATTCAGGGAAACTAGCGAAAAGGGATTGCATTTTAAGGCAATTTTGATAATCAAGCCAGTTCTGATGTAATATTAGCAAAACCAGCTCATTACAAGGTTCTGATCTAGAATAAACAAGACCTAGCTATTGAAATTCTGACCAAACTCGTAATCGTTTAAAGTGATTGACCTGAGCTATAAGGCACCCGTCTATAAATAGGATAAAGAAAAACCAAAACATGCCATTGTTTTCTTTGGCTTTGCTTTCTTTGCCCACTTGTTGGACTATCAAATACAATAGGCTATTTATAAACCAACGAGAGGTTATTCCCTTTAATCAAGCCCGTAAGTTAATTGAGACTGCTCAGGATGGATTTGTTATTTGAGAGAGATAAAGAGAAAATCTTCGATTTCTTATTCTGTGTAGACTTGCCCCAAGTCTATTTCATGAAGTCCGTCTGACCGATCCCTTTCCCATCGTTCCTGCTGTAACACCGGTTTTCCAACGATCCAAAGGGCGTGGTCACAAAAAATTTTCCCGGGGGCAAGCCCCCCACCCCCATTTTTACTCGCTCCGCTGGCATCTGGTTTCAGCCCCCCCCNACAGGTCGATGTTTTCTTCGAAGAATGCTGCAATATTTGCAAGACGAAATAAAGAAGTCAAATTTTGAAAATTCATCTTCACGGGACAATTTGATTATCATTCAGGGAAACTAGCGAAAAGGGATTGCATTTTAAGGCAATTTTGATAATCAAGCCAGTTCTGATGTAATATTAGCAAAACCAGCTCATTACAAGGTTCTGATCTAGAATAAACAAGACCTAGCTATTGAAATTCTGACCAAACTCGTAATCGTTTAAAGTGATTGACCTGAGCTATAAGGCACCCGTCTATAAATAGGATAAAGAAAAACCAAAACATGCCATTGTTTTCTTTGGCTTTGCTTTCTTTGCCCACTTGTTGGACTATCAAATACAATAGGCTATTTATAAACCAACGAGAGGTTATTCCCTTTAATCAAGCCCGTAAGTTAATTGAGACTGCTCAGGATGGATTTGTTATTTGAGAGAGATAAAGAGAAAATCTTCGATTTCTTATTCTGTGTAGACTTGCCCCAAGTCTATTTCATGAAGTCCGTCTGACCGATCCCTTTCCCATCGTTCCTAGATCCGCCATTCCAACATTCCGTAGCGAAACAAAAAGGGGAGATAGCGAGAGAAATATCTCCGCTTTGTTCCTTTACGGAATGCTGGATTAGCGGATCCGGGAACTATGGGAAAGGGATCGGTCAGACGGACTTCATGAAATAGACTTATGGCAAGTCTATATTTACCCTGGGTACCAGACTTTTGAGAGTCTGGTACCCAGGGTAGTCTATATTCTGTGCGACTCAAAAGACTCCATTATCACATTGTATGTTCTCCATGAAAAGTTTTGATTGCCGTTTTGTTCCGAAGTTTAGACCAGGATCGGGAAATTCCTCCACAAAGCTCTTTTCAGAAGTAAAAGCAAAGCTAAAATTTCATTCGAAAAGCAAAAAGCAACAAAAAACTAGTATTTAGGCAGTTTCATACCTATATTTAAGCTTCAAAAACCATGGGTGCGTTTGATTGGTACCATACCAATTCTGAATAATAATAATGATAATAATAATAATAATAAATGATCTATTTACAGTTGGCAGGTACGAAAAACATAGCTAATTGCAGCTAATTAAAGCCAACTATTTACCTATTTACAAAATATCATCATACACAAAACTAAATCTTAAAAGTTAACCATAAATAACCCAAATCTGCGATATATATTTTACAAAGGCGACAGTTGCAGTCTTGTTCTTTGCAGTTCCTTATTTTTCTTTTGAATTTTGCAAGATTTTCTGATTGTTTAAAACTTTCAGGTAATGCAGAATGCATGCCAAAGCCGTTGACCTAGAAATGATACAGATTCAATTCCATATTCCGTGAAAACGGTAGACTTGGTAGACTCGGAAGTTGTATTTGATTGACTCCGAAATTCTCAAAACGGTAGGTTTGGTACGCAGTGGCGTGGTGGCTTCAAATTGGCTGGGGGGCACAAACCTATTTTGGCGCCCCCCAGAAAACATTGACAATTGTCTGTTGTACAACAAATCCAGACTTTTGAAAGCTAATTCTTTCTTCAGACAAGGCGTTGAAACCAAATGATGACAATTCCTTGACAGCCCCATTTGATCAAACAGCATACAGTTTGGGGGACGGTTAAATCTGGGTGCGAGCGTAGCGAGCAAAACTTTTTGAGACCACGCCCTTTAAATCGTTGGAAAATGCCCCTCTTGTGAAAATTCCACCTTTTAAATTAGAAAAAGGAATGCGATATTGAGAGGCCTCTCGGGCAAATTTTTGCAATTAGAGTATCAAAATCTCAAAAATGCCTTATTATATCAAGTAAACTAAAAATTGCATGATTGAGTACCTTTCTTTTTCTTTTGCACAGTTGGTGAAAATTGATATTCACGGAGCTCTGGCCCCGCGAAAGTAGATTTAGCGATTCTAAATCCCAGGAGAATGAAACTTCGGAGTGAAATATTCAGCTTCAAGAACACGATTGATACACTAATGTCGCTGCAGTGAGGCAAGGAATGTACAAATGATATCAAAGTCCTAAACCACCTTCCTGAAGACAGAAGCCCACAGCACCTTCCATTCTATTTTCCCACATGCACCAGGCTTGTTTGATTTCAAAGAAAATCAGTTGTGGAAGATATTCCAAGATATTTTTCGGGCTTTTTGCGCCCTCTTAAAACGTTGGGGGCCTTCGGCGCCCCCATATTTTCACGTCGCTGGGGGGCACGTGAAAATATGCCCCCCCCGGCCACCACGCCACTGTTTGGTAGGCCCTGAACCTCATGCTCCAAAAGGCAGATGGTTTGGCAGAGCTCAAGGAGTTTTTCCCAACGAGTATCTACATGGGCTGTATCCATGTTATTTCTAGAAAGTGGATTATCAAATGTGTACCCATCCCATCTATATCATTTATAGGGGAGAAAACATCACCATCATCCATGACATAGTCCTTTTCTATTCCGGTTCGTGCATTCAGGTCACCAGCGATCATTAGTGTACCCTTCCTAGAATTGTTTGCACAATCCTTTTCTAATTCCTGAAATATTTCATATGCGAGTGCTTTAGAGCGTGCTTTAGAGTATGGCGAGGTGGCTGGGCTGGCATATACAAAACATAGGAATATATGTTCCGGCAAAGCAAAAATGTTTTTATCTAGTTTAATCCAAAGTTTGTCATGGTGAGTGTAGACTTGCCCCAAGTCTATTTCATGAAGTCCGTCTGACCGATCCCTTTCCCATCGTTCCTGGATCCGCCATTCCAACATTCCGTAGAGAAACAAAGGCGAGATGTTCCTTTACGGAATGTTGGATTAGCGGATCCGGGAACTATAAGAAAGGGATCGGTCAGACGGACTTCGTGAAATAGACTTGGGGCAAGTCTATGGTGAATGTTATTCAGAATCTTAATGCCTTTAGAAAGACATTATTCTGCTGTGAAAGTTTGGAACGATATTCCAGTTAATATTAGAGAACTCCCCACTATTAGTCGCTTTAAAAAAGAACTAAAGGAGTACTTGAAGAGCTGACTGAAAACGTCAATTTAAAAACACGACCCCCTGGAAGAACAGCACCTTACGTTATTTAATTTTTACTTTATATTAACCAATGTATTTATTCTATTTGTATTTATTATATTGTAGCTGAAGGGTTGTATCGTGTATAAATAATTATATCATATCATATATCATATCATTCTTTAAAAATTAGGAGCAACCCACCAAAGAAACGACCGTTACCACTTTTTGGCCTATTAAAGTGTTTCCAAATGAAACCTGGTAATGTTAGCTGTTTTAGGTCATCAGGGCCACAATCAGAGACGTAGGAACCGGGGGGCACTGGGGGCACGTGCCCCCCAAGATTTTGAAATAAACAAAGAAGTGCCCTTTTTGCTTCAGGAAATGCCCCTTTAGCTAATTGAAAAAAGTGCCCTTGAAGTGTCGTGTCCCTCCAAGTTTAAGATGCTTCCTACGGCCCTGGCCACAATGCGTTTCTTGTAGACATAGGATGTCTAGTTTGTTAATGGTAGAAACTGCTAGGTCATCACCAAGTTTACAGTACTTGGTACCATTAAAGGAAATGTAAGCATATAAAAGTGGCTCAAGCCACTTGCGGTCAAATTCTAGCCTATCAGATATCAGTATTTCCTGTTGACATAGATCAGTTACCCAAATATGGCTCGGCATTGTCTTTGCACGGCTATTTTTATCGAAGGCTTGTATATGCTTGGATTCCCTTTAATAGACTCAAAAAAGCCCTTGATGTTCCATATACCTATATCAACAAAATTGAAAAGAGCTTTAATTCTGCTGTGATTGTTCTTGGTCCCTTGTCATAAAAACACTAACGTTGTTGAAAACACTAACCTTCCTTGTCTCCTCGGACCATTCTGCTTGTTAGGCCAATATCGTGGTGAGCAAGATCGGTCTCTTTGTTTTGGCTGGATATTTAGGTAGCTGCAGAGGCTCGATTTTAAGTTCTGTGCAAACCAGTGGCGGAGCCACGGGGGGAAATGGGGGGGACGGGGACAAGTCCCCCCCCCACTTTTTTCCGAGGTCAGTTTTCCAATTCGTCTAAATCCGTTGAGAAAATATCTAAGGAGAGGTGAAGTAGTTATCTCTAGAGTTTGATAGACAAATAAGGGTGTTTCCTGAGGGTAAAAAGGGCGTTTCCTGAGTATAAAAAGGGCGTAGCCCTGAAAATTTTCCCTGGGGGCTACACCCCCAGATCCCCATCTTCCTCTGTCCCCTCCACATTTTTGCGGCTGGGGCCGCCACTGGTGCAAACACTTTACAGCCGTCATCATTTAATTGTCAGAACCAAAGAATTTGCCAATTTGATTGGTGCGAACATTGAGGTTAGAGTTATTTTTATAAGAAACCGCTTATAAGACACTCAATTCTCAGATCATCAAAAATTACGAAACTCCAGTACTGGGAAAATATAACTTAAGAAACTACTTGTTTTTAACAAAAGAAATCCTTTGCATATTTGTACTTTATTTTCTTTATTTAGTTTATTTTCTTTACTTACTTTATTTTTACTTTCACTTGTTTCCTGCATCATATTACTCGGAAGGTACTTGAGTAATGTCTAAACATCTGAAATGCTTCAAAAAACTGTGCGGCAAGTCGTGAGATCTGAAGACCAAAGCAAATGATACAGGGGTAATGAATTGAAAGGGATGGACCAAGGGAGCCTACCTTGTATGAACATGGGCGGTAGGAGACGCGTGTGGATTACTTTTTGAAAAATATTATGGTCATAGGTTGGGGTTATTAAGAAAATCAATTCTATCCCTTGTCCACCCTACCCTGGGTAACAGAGTCTTTAACAATTTTTTTTCGAAAATAAAGAAAATGAAGAAAACAACGAAAAATAAAGGCTTTGGCACCCAGGGTAGCACCACCCCTGACCCCATGTGCTCGCCTCGTGCACGGAGGAAGAGAAGGGCGCAAAGCGATGTTACTCTTGGGTCATTTTCGGTCGTTTTTGATCATTTTGGGGCGTTTTGGCTCATTTTGGATCGTTTTGGGTCGTTTTGGCTCATTTTGGATCGTTTTGGGTCGTTTTGGATCATTTTGGATCATTTTGGATCGTTTTGGGGTCGTTTTGGATCATTTTGGATGATCCCATTGTTTAGTAATACCGGAATTAAGCAAGTCTGTCAAGTGTTGTTAATGAAACTGGAGAGTGCTAAGAACATTTACTTTCCTGTAAAAGAGTTGTACAATGACATCATGACAACATTCGAGTTGCAATGTGTAACCTTCGAGAAGCTTGAATATATTTTGCAGATTCAAATCATATTATAAATAGCAGACGGAGAATATTGAATGAAAATTTAGGGATTTTTAAAAGAGAAATGAATGTTCTCAATGCTAGGAAATGAATGATTTAAGTTCTGTACTTAATGTTAATCATTATCTGGCTCACCAACTTGTGTAACATTCAAAAGACACACATTACACAAGAGGGGCGCCAAAATTGACTTGGTCACCCCAAGAAAACTCAAAACTATAGCCACCCCGCCACTGCATGGTATTTGTTAGCGATAGAACATTCCTGATTTTTTATCGTGTTTCGTAAATAGATGAGATGATGTAGCAGAGTCCGTCCAGAAAGAGTCACGGCTCCGCTGTGAGCGTTTTGTGAGCCGGAGGAAGTTTTTGCTTTTCATATTTGAGGAAAGTTTAGTATTTTTTACGAGAAAACTAGAAATATTTTTGTGCACGTTGGTAAAATGCAGGCTTCTAGTTGGTAAAACGCAGGCTTCAGGTTCAGGGGCCATAAGCGTACGGGACGAAAAAATTTGGGGGGCGGCCCAACACAAAGTCTATTGTTTACGAAAATATTTGCCCGACTTACGTCGGATTTTTGCCCGAGAAAGGCTGATTTTTGTAAATTTTTCCAACGCTGGGGGGCTGCCGCCCCCCTTAGTCCCCCCGCCTCTTACGCTTATGTGAGGGGCTGTGGCTAGAGGCGAGCGGCCTGCTATTGTAACACCTGTCTTCTGCGGGGTTCGGGGTCGGCGGTGTCCATAAACAGTGAGGGCTCAGTAACTCAAACAAACACAACTCATCAACGTTTTCCATATTATCTGTGATTCACCAATATATCGATATATCTATTCTAGCTTTGGCGGGATTCGGCTGGAGACCCTAAGGTCCCTGCCATTGAACCCCTAGCTATGAACTGCCAACTAAACAATCTCATACACGATCTTTAAACCCTTTCTACACAATACCATACTGCTTTGCAATCCTTTCTAGACTCCGATTGGCTCAAACTTACGTGAGTCGATGCATGCTTTGTAAATTAGCGTTGACGTTTACCCTTTTGGTGTTCTAATATCTAATTAATATATTTGCTTTTACGGGTATACTCTATGGGTGTTCTGGAGACAACAAGGATTAGACCCTTTTTAGAACCTTTTAGACTTTTTCTAAGACATCTAACTTAAAACTGTTTACTCCTAGGCAAATTCCAAATCCTAACCCCATGCTTGCAAGGCGTTTCCAAACGGTATTACAATTTCGAAACTAACAATATACGCTAAAGTTGACCATCCTACA
>REGM01000063.1:1254838-1266060 GCA_004194415.1 Aurelia aurita
ACAAATTGTGAAAGTTTCCAATTTGGCACTGGTAACGATGGGGTGAAGATAGGCATTCTAAGCCAAAGAAAATGATGTTTACTCAAAAAATTTTCCAGGGGTGCTAATTTATAAAAAGAACTGTCACAAAATGATCAAAAATTCAATTTTAGCAACGGCTAACATGGAATCGGTAGAAGTGCTCTAAGCCAAAGTAGAGGGTGTGTACTCAGAATTTTCCTGGGGGCTAAGCCCCCAGACCCCCACTTAACTTTCCATGGCCATGCAGCTGGCAGAAAATTCGAAATTATGTATCAAAATATTGCAGATCTTCTAAACTCATCAAAATCTTGCACTCCAATTAGTTATGTAGGTGAAAAATTTAGGGGAAATCCGATATTTGTAGGGGGAAGTAGGGGAAAAGGGCTTCCAAGATGTAGGGGGAAAGTAGGGGGTTTGAGCATGCGCTGTAGGTGGAGACAGCACATAAAGAGTGGCAGCCCTGGTCATTATCAGAGTCAAGTTATGCATGCCTCCACACTGAGGCTGAAATTGTTTTTTTCGGTTGTCACTACACGCATCACAAGTTCTTGGCAATGATTTGATTCTAAAGCTAAGAAGTGTATTTGCCAGTTATTCAAATAAAAACACAAACGAGACTACAGCACATTTTTAAATTTTTGCAACATGATCGCGAAAATGCTGTTTTAGAGTCCGTGATGGCGTGAAAAACGAAAAATTAGCTCGTGAATCCGTTATCCAGGGTACTATGTGGGGAGGCCTCGCCTAGCTGTACCAAACCACTTTCCCCTTCATTTTTTAAAGAATCTCGAGGACCATCATCTTTTATAAAAGTGAGGGGAGCATTTTAGTAGAGCGGCTCCTGGTAGATAT
The DNA here is from genome assembly GCA_004194415.1 of Aurelia aurita. NCBI lineage: Eukaryota > Metazoa > Cnidaria > Scyphozoa > Semaeostomeae > Ulmaridae > Aurelia > Aurelia aurita. Next base: position 1,255,712 of record REGM01000063.1, read on the forward strand.
CCCTTTGGAAAATGTTTGACCAGTCTCAAGTTGCTATAAAAAACTGGAAAAGTCGGTGGTGCAGTAGGTAAATCATAGGCAAGACCTAGATAAATCATAGGTGATNTTTTTGCAACATGATCGCGAAAATGCTGTTTTAGAGTCCGTGATGGCGTGAAAAACGAAAAATTAGCTCGTGAATCCGTTATCCAGGGTACTATGTGGGGAGGCCTCGCCTAGCTGTACCAAACCACTTTCCCCTTCATTTTTTAAAGAATCTCGAGGACCATCATCTTTTATAAAAGTGAGGGGAGCATTTTAGTAGAGCGGCTCCTGGTAGATATCCCTTTGGAAAATGTTTGACCAGTCTCAAGTTGCTATAAAAAACTGGAAAAGTCGGTGGTGCAGTAGGTAAATCATAGGCAAGACCTAGATAAATCATAGGTGATGCAGTGGGCAAGACCCGATAAATCATTTGCAATCAGAACTCTTGATTAGCTGATGAAAATATCCAAGAATCTAATCACATAGAAAGCTGCAGATTGTTATGGGTGAAATCGACTTGGCGTCTTTAATTCATGATTTAGTTTTAGTTTTTATAAATTGAAACCTTCAAAACCTATTGATAAAGATAAAATTTGGAGCTGAAATTTGTACACGGAGTACATCTTTTAGCTGTTGTTCCAATGAGAGAACCTCAAGCATTTAAATTAAGCACATCGGCCTGCACTCAGTAGGGGTAAAAATCAGATATTGAGCCGGTATCTGGTATTTTTTATTGTTCAGTTTGTTTGGACACCATATCTAATGTAACTTTCTGTTGTTATTCATCTGACAGATGAAGAAAACAGATTTATCTTCTAGTTATGGCTCCACCCAGTACAGCTATTCTGAGTTTTCACTTCAAAAATCACTCACAGCGCCAAAGATCACTTTGATTTTGAATCTTGAATTCCGGATCTTGAATTAAGGTGTTTCATTTTGAATCTTGATTTCTGGATCTTGAATTAGGCTGTTTGGTCTTGAATCTTGAATTCCAGATCTTGAATTAGGCTGTTTGGTCTTGAATCTTGAATTCCGGATCTTGAATTAGGCTGTTTGGTCTTGAATCTTGAATTCTGGATCTTGAATTAGGCTGTTTGGTCTTGAATCTTGAATTCCGGATCTTGAATTAGGCTGTTTGGTCTTGAATCTTGAATTCCGGATCTTGAATTAGGCTGTTTCATTTCGGATCTTGAATTCCGGATCTTGAATTAGGCTGTTTCATTTCGGATCTTGAATTCCGGATCTTGAATTAGGCTGTTTCATTTCGGATCTTGAATTCCGGATCTTGAATTAGGCTGTTTCATTTCGGATCTTGAATTCCGGATCTTGAATCTTGGATCTTGGATCTTGAATCTTTAATTAGTCAGTCCCCTTTTTGTTTGAGGAAATTCCCCTTCAGCTTAATGAAAAAAGTGCCCTTGAAGTGTCGTGCCCCTCCAAGTTTAAGATGCTTCCTACGGCCCTGAAAGTGATTGGTATTCATTCTAATCGGTGGATCATCATTCATCATAGTAAATTTTTGCAAACGCCGGTACATCATTTTAGGACACGCGCGGTAGGTTTGTTTGTCATTCTAGAAAACATGCTGTCTTCAGTTCTGCTACTCTTGGGGAGCACAGCAGAAGATAGCAGGTTTTCGTGAACAGTAAACCGAAATATGCGAGAAGGATCTTAACGAACGCACGATATAAAAATATTTTGCAAATTACAATAAAAGCTGGGCTTGTTGTAAAGGCTGGGCTTATTGAGCCTGGATGTACACACACCTTTGAATTGACGTTTCTTACATTTATCCATATATTCTGTTCTGTTACATTTAATTGAATTTAGTTGATTAGTTTTGTTTAATTTTGTTAATTTTGTTTCTTGCTGCCATACATTTGTAGTAGTGCATACTAGCAAATTGATGATGATGTAAAATGCGGAATCAACTTTTTTCTTTCATTTTCAGTAGGTTTCCTTTGATTTCAAGTACTAGGACACAAGACAGCACGTTTTAGACCGACGCTGGCTTGCAGATTTTAACGAAAATTAAAATCTCTGCCCTTATCAGAATTTCAAAAGTTCTTCCTCCTATTGAAAACTGTACAAAAAGATAGTTTGCTCATTTGCATTTCAACAGTTTTTCCACCCATTGAAAATGCGGCTAATGTGGAAGGAGGTTTTGAAAAGGAAATTATGGTATGGCATACTCACGATGACGGTAGCAAAAAGAAGACAGATATTGCCTTCATTCTCTAAGTAAATCCTTTTATGAAATGAATGTAACTTTTGCGTCTGGGGATACCCAGTCCCAGCCCACGCGTAGTACTATTTTGGATCCACTCGTAGCCTAGGGGATAGATGCCATGGGGGAGACCATATTTGGAGCTGTTGTTACAGAATCTTTCAAAATTCAATATATTGCAAATGACAGCTTGGCTTTGTATTTCCTTTTCATATGTTTTCATGTAGCAACAGGGGATGTCACACTTGGGATGGACCTCTATTGTTTACGGAATTTTCAAAAATGCTATAAAAGGAGAGCCATTGGCCAGTTTTATCGCAGAAGCTTCTCGTGGGAGCAGAGCGTCAGAGCGTGGAAAGTGAAAGAAGGTAAGTGTCTTGTTATGTTGATGTCAGTGAAGTTCTGTGCACGATGAGCGTTTCACTTTTTCTAGAACTGAGTCAACCGATTACTTAACTTTATCTGAGGAATAGGCCTATTGAACGATTGGTATACCGACACTCGTATCGGTTGACTGAAGCTGCATTTTCGCTGCAGAATTGTTTTGACACGGCACGGATAAAATTTGGTGTGCGTATGAAAAGAACCGTGACATCGTACGGCAAGCTAGTCTCGTACGGATAGAAATGGTTGCGCGTACCATATATAAACGTTCCAAGTTAGATAAAAGTAGTATTGTAAATGCTAAGTAGACGTACCAAATTTTATCTGTAAGAGCGGTTGGTAATCTTTAGATAATTTTGCAGGCAATGGCTACAAGCATATCCTTTTGACTACCTCTACACGATGACGTCGAAATTTGAGAACTGAACAAACTGAACAAACGTGTTACGGTGGGGCCTTTCGTTAAATAGCACAACTTGTGCCCGCATAATTTGAAAACTGAAACTGCGTACGATGAAAACGGAACAGTTTTTTGGAAGCTTTCAAAACAGGGCTGATTGATTCTTTGGGCCTAGATAAATCTCTTTATCGGCAAAATACAGCCCCTTTGTCGTGGAGGTTAAAAAGATCTTGGTACCGTAACCTTTTGCCGTTTTCAAATTGTGCCAGTATTGTGCGTAACTCATATTTTGAATTTTCATTCCTTAGGCGTCTGAAGAGCTGTTTGCAAAATGAAGATCCTTGCATTGCTTTTGTTGATTGGTCTCTCTGGCATAGTTGTATGTAAAAGTATGTAACTTTTCTTTCATCTACATGCATCTTTCTGTGTATCTTTGTGTAGATTTGTGGGTTGAGTGGCGGAGCGGCTTGTGCAGTTTCCGTTAGTTAACTAAAGTTAAGCTGGCGGGGGGGGGGCACTTCACTATTGGGTCGTATGGGGATGTGCGTCACAAGAATTTCTGTTACGACCCAATCCCAGAATATAGGCTTAATTTTGAGACCCAATCCCAGAATATGGGTGAGGTTTCCGACAAGTGTTTTCACTACAAAACAATAGTAAAATTGTTTTTTATCCTAAACCTGACCATTCCCAGAATTTCTAGTAAAAATTAGACTCAATACCAGAAAATTCCTACAAAAAGCATATCCCATTCCCAGAAATTTCGTGCCAAAAACTACCCCAAAACTGGCGCACATCCCCGTATGACTGGATAGTGAAGTACCCACCCCGGGAAGTTAAGCTTAGTCGCGTGAGGTCGAAATCCGGATGAATGACCTTCCAGATGCCTAACCAAGCAACTCACTTGTCCGTCCTTTCAGCTTCGGAAGGGACGATGAACTAGGGGTCCCATGCCTGGATGCGGCTTGCATAGTAGGCCTAAATTAGCTGCAATATAGCTAGAAATTGTAATGAATGAAGAAAATCTGTATTCACATTTTTTAAAAATGCCAAATTAGACTATGATTTCCTACAAGTACAGTAAAAACCCGCATATATGAAATCAGTTGTTTGGCTTAGCCTAGCCTGCGCGCAGCCTCAACACTCCTCCGCCTACTGCGCGCAGGCTAGCTTAGCCTAGCGACGGTTATTAATTCAGAGGCATGAAATTCAAGAATAATGCAATTAACAAGGCATGTACTATTTAAAGACCAGTTAAATGAAATGCTTTGTGTAGCTAGCACTTTCAGTTTTGAGCGTTTTTATTTTTCCAGTTTTATTGCAATTTTCACAAAGTTCAGAAAATTTTGCTCCTAAAGTTTAGCCTAAAGGTACTTGAAAGTACTTGAAACAATTTAGTGACGAGGATTTGTTTTCTTTTGACTGTAAATTTTGAACATTATTGTATGTATGTTTTAAATATTGTAAATAGGGTTTTCCATTCTTTACAATTCGCCAAGCTCGGCTTTTAACAGACGCCCGATTTCATAGGTGCAGAAGAGATTAGCACTGATGAAGTAGCCACCGCCGAGGAAAAGGAGCCAATCCAGGCTGTAGAGGAAGATCAAGATCAAGAGGAAGACCCAGAGGAGGAAGAACCAGCCGAGGTAGAACAAGCTGACGATAGAGACCCTGCAGAAACGGAGGACAGTGATGAAGGTACGTGGAGAGTGGTATCGCCATTGTCCATCATCGCCTTATTCTGATCATCGCCCTTTCCGGTGATTTGTTAATCTAGTTTGCAACAAATCGTCATATAAGCATGGGAGGGCGGCAGCCCCCCAATGTTGGAAAACTTTAGAAAAATCGCACTTTTTCAGGCAAACGCCCGCCTTATGTGAGGCAAACATTTTGTTAAAAGGGGATTTTTTGTCGGGCACTAAAGTTTAGCCTAAAGGTACTTGAAAGTACTTGAAACAATTTAGTGACGAGGATTTGTTTTCTTTTGACTGTAAATTTTGAACATTATTGTATGTATGTTTTAAATATTGTAAATAGGGTTTTCCATTCTTTACAATTCGCCAAGCTCGGCTTTTAACAGACGCCCGATTTCATAGGTGCAGAAGAGATTAGCACTGATGAAGTAGCCACCGCCGAGGAAAAGGAGCCAATCCAGGCTGTAGAGGAAGATCAAGATCAAGAGGAAGACCCAGAGGAGGAAGAACCAGCCGAGGTAGAAGAAGCTGACGATAGAGACCCTGCAGAAACGGAGGACAGTGATGAAGGTACGTGGAGAGTGGTATCGCCATTGTCCATCATCGCCTTATTCTGATCATCGCCCTTTCTGGTGATTTGTTAATCTAGTTTGCAACAAATGGTCATATAAGCATGGGAGGGCAGCAGCCCCCCAATGTTGGAAAACTTTAGGTAAAAGGGGATTTTTTGTCGGGCAGCCTCAAGATTTTATCTTCCCGGCGGGCGTTTGCCTGAAAAAGGGCGATTTTTCTAAATTTTCCCAACATTGGGGAGCTGCCTCTCTCCCAGTTCCCTGGCTTCTACGCTTACGCAGATGTGGGACGTCAAAGGCACAGACAAAATCCTAAATTGAAACTTTTTCTCTGAATTACCGATAAAAATTTGCAAAAATTTTGCTCACCTTGCTTCTATTTGAAACATTAAATATAACCTACTTTAAAGCGAAAGATTTCATCTATAAGCTGCAAAAAGGAACTTGTTTCCCAATATTTCAAAACTAGTCGGAACTTTTTTCGAAAGATTTTGATGTTGAGATATATTTACACTACATTTGTACTTGGATCGTTTGATTACATACAAGCACATTCAATCTGCCTTACCCCTCCTAGAAACCAATTTTATTGAATTTTTATGCGCATCTCGAGGACCATCTTTGGAAAGTGGGGCAGGTCCGGATCCCCTTATCCTCGCCGCTTGGCTCTGCAACTGATGCTCGTACATATAATACATATTAATTATAGGTGCAGACGCAAAGGCGGCTCCACATTGGTGGCACAGAAGATATACTCGCAGAAGAGCTTAGCGCCGCAGAAGATAAAGATATTACCGCAGAAGATTTTACCGCAGAAGATCTTTGCGCCGCAGGAGAGGTAAAAAAGACGCCAAGCCTGGTTGGTTCCCGCGTGGTTCCGCCGCACAATAGTAGGCGTGTACCGGGCTGACGAACGACTCTCAGCTTATTTTATCTTTTAATTTTGGTAGCTACCATTTTTACTACTCCTTAAATATAACCTTGTGTATTCAACGCTGCTGATTCATGCAAACGAAAATAATCTGTTTTTTTCTGTTACTATATATCTTGTGTTTTAAGCCGTGGTTAAAGGAGCAAACGTTGTTTGTCAAACTTAGATTTGCTTGCCAAGCATTGTCGTCCCTTTTGCAACAAGCTCACAAGCAAGCAATCGGTTTATAGGCAGCTAGACAACTAATGTCAGCCTTCGGCACTTCGCCCTATTTTTTTAAATTTCAAAAACATTGTGCTTCAAAAAGAAAAGACTCAATTGGGACATGGCTATGCTGGACAATCAATTCTCAAATATTTGGCAAACATTATTGATTATTTGCCCGGGGGGCACTTCAGTATTGGGACATATGGGGGTGTGCGTTGCAAGAATTTATGTTACGACCTAATCCCAGAATGCAGGTGGGATTTTGAGACCCAATCCCAGAATATGGGTGAGGTTTCCGGCAAGTTCTTTCACTACAAAACAATATTAAAATTGTTGTTTATTCTAAACCTGACCATTCTCAGAATTTCTAGTAAAGATTAGACCAAATCCCAGAAAATTTCTACAAAAAGTACATCGCATTCCCAGAATTTTTGTACCAAAAACTACCCCAAAACTGGCGCACATCCCCGTATGACTGGATAATGAAGTACCCACCCCGGGATTATTTGCTTGTTTGGGTGGGACTTCTGCGGGACTTCGCGTGTCTGAGTACCGGATGAGTAAAAAAAGTCGTAACGTCATTCTCAATCTTGTTACACTTGTTCTAAAAGAAACTTGCTTTACACATATTTTGTTTATAAGAAACCGCTTACAAGAAACTCAACTCTCGGATCGCCAAAAAATTAAGAAACTCGAGTACTGGGAAATTTTAACCTCTGCATATTTGTACTAGCCTGCGTGCAGACTTTGTTGGTCACTGGGGAGGAAGGGAAAGAAAGGCCTCCTCCCCAGTGAGCAGCAAAGTCTGCATGCAGTCTAATTTGTACTTTACTTTCACTTTTTTCCTGTATCATATTACTCGGAAAGTACTTCAGGTATGGCTAAACATTGGAAAGGCTATCTTTCTCTTTAGATTTGAGTCGATGGGCAGATTAGCGTCTGCCGGGTCTTGACGGCCTAGCACTTCTCCCTCTTCCACTGCTTGATTTCTCTCCTGAACAGCCTTCTTCCCCTTCGTATTCAAATGCTTATTCTTTCTACGGCCGACGAAAGGCTTTCGAGTTCTGACCTTTACTTCAACCATTCCAAAACACTTATTTTCTTTGCTTTATTACGATGTTGTTGACCTTGATCTTGTATTCGTTCCTACTAAAACATGGCCGCTCTTTTTTTTTTTTTTTTTTTTGGTTTTTCTCAGAGTCCTCTTCAGTGACAGCACTGAGCACAGTTATTGTTTAACGTGCAAGACTCAAAACATCATTGTTGTTGTTGTTGTTCTTTCACCATAGTCCAAAGCTTTGTTTGTACTGTTCTATTTCTCCTGCATACCGCGCAATACTTAAAAGTTCTGTTGTTGATGTTGTATCAACTTTTTGGGTTTCTTCTGCAATTTTGTGCATTCTTTTATATTGCTTGCAGTTAACGATATGTTCCGTTGTTTCTACTTCTTCTTTGCAGCCATCACAAGTTAGGTCATTGTATTTCCCTTTGTAGTTTGCTTTTATTTTTGTCATATTGAGTCTGAATCGCATTATTTTGGTTACTTCTTTTATTGAGTATGTATCTAGGTACTCTTTTCTCCCATACTTATCATTTTTTATCAACCTTAATTTCGTTTTGTTTAATGTCTCTTCTCGTATGATTTCTTCTATTTTTTTTTGTATTTTTTCTTTTATTTCCTTTTTCCATTTAGATTTAACTTTCTTTGAAGCCGTCTCGATCTTTACATCTATGCCGTACTCTTTTGCTATCGTTTCAAGTTCTGCATACCAGCAATTAGGCAGGCCACTATTTGCTTGACTAAGTAGTACTTGCTTTGCTAATCTCGAATTATTTGATGTAATGAACCAGTGATATGCCATGAATTTCTTGTAGTGTATCATTTGATGGATAGGCCAAATTCCACTTTCAGATAGCATTCCCCAATATGGCGTACTTTCTTCTACTTCAAATGTTCCAACCAGAAGTTTTTTCTGCAATTTTTCAATTCCTTCGTATTCTTGTTTCGTTATATTTGTAAAGATTTCTGTTCCATGTAAAATTGTTGGCATCACTACTGTTTCTAATATTTTTAATCTCACTTGTGTTGACATTTTCCCTACTTGTTCTGTGCTTCCATATCTTTTTATCGTTTGTATCATATATGGTATTTTGCTTAATCTTTTTTGAATTTTTGTTTTGTTATCTCCATTCTCATTAAATGATTCTCCTAGGTACTTGAATTCTTTAACTTGCTCTATTCTTCCTTTTTTCACTTTGATGTTTAGTTCATCTTCTTTTTCACCAACTTTTTTACCTTTCTTCTTTTTGAAGTTGATTATCATTATGTTTGATTTTTGATCATGAAAGGTGAATTTTTTCTCTTCTTCCATCGCTTGTAAGCTTTTCTCCACTGATTTTAACTTTTCCTCTGATCCTATGCCGATGATATCATCCACAAATATAAGATTCTCAATCTCTCTTTCTGCCCCTATCATCGTATAGCTTGTTCCGTTAATTGTGTTAACTTTATCTGTAGCTACGCTACATAAGAGCGGTCCAAATATGGTTCCTTGTTTCACAGCTGCTTCAAGATGAAACGGTTTTGTTACTCCATATGGTGTTTCCACTGTTACTTCTGATTTTTGATTCATCAATCTTATTATCTGTAATTCTGCTGCATTCATTCCCTTTTGATACAGTTCATTGCAAGAGTCATCTAACCATAATTTATCAAAACACTTTTCAGCGTCGATTATAATTGTGTAGAGATCTTGCTCAATGTACCGATAGTAATCAATGGCTGCCTGGAAAATGAAGAGGTTATCAATTGTGCTGTGTTCTTTTCTCCCTCCACTTTGATACGGTGATAAGGCGCTGTCTATTGTCGTAATGTTCCTGTTATATATGATTTTCTCTAACACCTTCGCTATTGCACTTGTAATAAATAATCCCCTCTGATTGGTTAGATGTTGCCTTTTTCCTTTCTTTTTGTATATTGACTTTATTTTGACATCTCTCCATTCTTTTGGTATTGTTCTTGATTTCATAACTTCATTCATCATTTCTATTATGCTGTTTATCAAATCATCTCCTCCATATTTTATGTATTCATACTTCCAGCCCTGTAGATCTGTAGCTTTCTTATTTTTGAGTTTAGCTCTAACCACTTCTACTTCATTGTGCTCAATTTTCTTTATATCTTGACATTTTGCCAGGATTTCTCTATTCTTTGTGATTTCTTCAATCCTTTCTTCCGCTTTCCTTTCCTCTTCTGTGCTTGCTGTCTTTGTTGTCAGTACTTTCAAATAATGGTCTCTATATAAATTTTTAATTTCCTCTGCGTTCTCTATTAGTTCACCTCCAGTGTTCTCTATTGCTATTTGTTCTTGTTCTCTTTGGTTCCTTGATTTCATTTTCGAGATAAAATCCCAAAATGTTGTTGAGTTAACTCCTCCTCCTTTCTTAATTTCATCTACAGTCTTGCATATTCTTTTTGATTTTTGTTCCTTTATGTGTTGTAATATGTGCTCATTTATTGTGCCAATTTTCTTTATTATTATTCGTTTTTCTTCAGTTGTTATATTTCCTTTCAGTTTTTGTCTCTCTATTCTCTTAGCTCTTCTAAGAATGCGTTCTATTTTTGAATTTCGTTTTCTTGTCTTTAATTTTTTCTCAAAAACTTCTTTTGCCAATTTTAACACTTCTGAATTCCATTTTGAGTATTTTTCATTTATAGTTTCTTCAGATTGCTTTTGCCATATGCTAGTTAGATTGTTCTCGTTTGTCCTTTGCTTAAATTTTTGAAAATTTGCTTCATTCATTTCCAGTCTGGTGTTTTTTACAATGCTTTTTAAACTTTCCAGCCAGTTCATTTCCAGGATTATAACATTGTGATCACTGAATATTTCATTGACTACTTTACCTTCTT
>REGM01000063.1:1269399-1305702 GCA_004194415.1 Aurelia aurita
AGCTACCAGAAAGCCAGAGTGCATTCCATGAGTTTGCCCCGCCACAGATTCCCGCCAAGAACAAAAGATTCTATTGTTATCATTGTTATGTTCCATTGTTTGTGATGCTCTTGCCCGCAACAGATCTGCAATCAGTGATTGATGTGGGACAATGCATATTGCACACTTTTTAAGTAAAAATGGCTACCAGAAAGCACAGCAGAAACTTGAAGAAGGAAATTTTAGTTAGATACCTGAACGCCATTGTGTGACATTTGATGACATGTGACATTCTAACCTTTATAAGCAGACAATATGACACAAATTTATATTATTTCATGAAATTATTTTGTGCAAAGTATAATTTTGATTCTAAAGCAATGCAGACTATATAAATATAGACAGAAAAACTTTCTTGGCAACTTGAGATTGGTTTATTAGATTATTTGTTTGCTTTCTAATTTTTAAACTGCGTTTTCTCAAAACGCGATTTCCGCAATCAAATGCTGTTTGGTTCTTCCCTCATTTTTGACAGGAGTAACCTACATAAGCAAACTATACACCATTCTCTTCCTCAGGAACTTGGGAGTGCAACAATGAATCCAGTTTTCTGATTTATTGCACCTGTAATGAATCATGACTTTTCAAAGTGAACCTTATTTTTCAATTTTTGAAATTTTCAGGTTAATTTGCTCTAAAATGCAATAAACAAGGCATAGTGCTAAATTAAAGCCTTTGTTGCACTCTCTTGGCCCTAAGGAGCAGTTTGATATGCCACATGTGGCAATCTATCTCTTCCTCGTAAAATGAGGGAAGACCTAAAGAAGGGGAACATATTTCTATTGTCTCGTGGTTACCATGGAAACAAAGTGCCACACCCAAAAACTACCTGGAAATTTGGAGTCGCAGTGAAAAGTTGTCCTACAGTAGTGATTCTAAAGCAATTAGGAGATCAAACAGAGGAGATAGATTTTCGAGTGGTAAACTACCTTAATCCAATCAGTGTGTCGACTCCATTCTCCATCACTCTGAAAACAACCCCTTGTACCATGAGATAAAAGGAAATCTGTACGACAAACAGGATTTGATGCCTATACCAATGATTCCGAGAGTCATTTCATTGACTCCTCGAGTCAATTAATATTGACGTTGAACGCAGAAAACAGTGCATATACTGACACTGGTGCACTGTTATTGAAGCTATTGCAAGTGCATTAGCAAAGTCTGGTGATGTGGCAGGGTCTCAAAATTGGCAATTTCAGTTGACGACCGTTGCACCATTTTTGATTACAAAGTCCTTTGTAATCTAAGAAAGAAGCGACTTCGCGGTCAGTAAGTAAGTAAGAAAGTAAGAAAGAAAGTCACGCTCATTTGAGATAAAGAAAGCGCATATAATGCGCACATTTCCTGCAAAGTCCCGTCCTCTTTAGGAAATTTGGCGTCGGCCTATTTCATGTTCGACAGATTTTACGCCATAGATTGATCAATCGCTATGATGCATGATTTCAAGAATGTCGGTTGTGAAAAACAAGATCATCAAGGGTCATTTTGTGCAACTTATGCTTTGATATTCAAATTTTGGAGTAAATCATTTGTTTCATGTGCGAGCTAATCACTGCAGGACATAACAATTTTCGATTCCTGGCAGGTCGCACGTACGCTGTCGGTGCATTTGTTGCTTCCATGCAAGGAAGTCTATACAATCTTAGCAGTGATTTTGACCAATGTCGAAGATTATTGTTGGCAGATTCACGGACCGCGGAGCCGGGGGGGCTGGGGGGCTGAAGCCCCCAATAATTTTCAAGTCGTACATTTTAGATCTTGAGAAATTATGTTTATATCAGCAAATATCACATACGGTTCATAACATGAGCACTATCGAAGCTGCAACTATTATCATCAATAGAAATGAGAACAAGAGACGAAATTTTGGGAAATTTGATTAAAAGTTGGATCTATTGCCGATACAAACTTATTCTTAAGAAACAATGCTCGCATTATTAGGTTCTGTTGTGTTGGAAATCTTTATTTCTGAAAGTAGAGAGGCTTTATTATGTTTCCATACAGTCAAACTCGCATAAGTCGGATCGCTTCGGTCGAAGGAAAACATTCCGACGTACGCGAACTCCAACTTATGCGAATCAATTTGAAAAGGAAAATGCGGGTGGGACTTTCAAGTATCTTCATTTTTTTCCGACTTACGCGAATACCAAATTTCAAATTTTTTAACTTTACAAACATACAAGATTAAAGCGGGGCATTCCTTTCAGGCCCTTGTCCGTAATCCAAAAGATGCTCCAGTACATGAACCTTTCGCCATCAAATGAAAAATTGCAATACTGTGGGGATACTGTACACTTTATTTATCGATGGTTTTATGGTGATTTAATGGTTAAATATGTTACTAATGAAGATTTTTACTTAGGCGTTTCTAGCTATGAAAAGGGCGTTGGTCGCATTTATAGCCAAAGTAGAGGGCGTGGTCCATCTTCACCAACCATCATTCTATCGAAATCCATTTGTCGATTTATCTGCGTGCGCACGTGCTCACGCTGGAATGCAAAAGCCGCTGCCCGGTCCATACAAGACGACTTGGGCAAGTCCAGGTCCATTTAGGGCCGTGTTGTCTCAATAATTTCGAAATCCAGCTGTGTGACTGGTGAATTTGAGTGGTCAGCGGTTTTCCAAACGAATTCGAGAAAGCCTCTGCGAGAAAACCGAAGGTCATGAAATTTGAGAAAGCCTCTGCGGAGGAATGGAATGGACGATCAAAATCAACCACAAAGCAGATCAAATATATCGACTGATGAGGACGAAACAATTGGCTGTTGTAGCAACAAACTTCCTCAAAGAAACTGCAAAACTACACAGAAAAGTTCATATGAGAGGTAAGTATTATAACGCGCGCATTGATTGAGCTGGCCATTCGCTGCAAAGGGAACACCTTCTTTCAACTGAGGAGATTAGGCCGGTGGGTCTTATCAATTTCTTGTTTTGTGTTGTTGTTGAAATCTCCAAACAAACGCCCAGAACAGGGCGTCCAGTTTTCAAGGAAGTCTTTGAAATTTTAGTATGAAATAAGCTTTTTCTACAGGGCAATCATTCTACAAAAAATAAGTACTGCAACATAATATTTGAATTGAATATATAAGGCAAGAAGGAAGTGGAAGCAAAGCAATTAAGGATTTCCCAATTGCATCACTGTATGTGTATGAAAGTGAACCACCACACAACTCGTACTCTAAGGAGCCACAAAGGAGCCACAAGGAATTTGGATAATAGAATTACGATTTTCTTATCCTGATTTCAAAAAATGCTGTTGTCTCTTCAAAATTTTGCAAAAGTATTGAACATAAAATTGAAAATACTGTGAGTTTAAGTAGGTCCTCTCACCCTGCTTTGAAACATCTCTCGAGTGAAGGCTGGTATGTGGGGTCCAAGGATGATTCATGAGAAATGAATACTAAATTTGCAGTTACACAAAATTCACAATTCACAAAAAATAAGTGGTTTAGAACATGAAACATTAAAAATATAAACTCCCAACAGGCGCGCAACTAGAAATTTTACAGGGCGGGGTCAAAACCAGAAAAAGGACACACTCCAGAGTATTTCAAGAAAGTGATGTCGCCTGGGATGTCAATTATCAAACCCAAAAATCAAAGGTAGAAATGAAAGGGTGTTTTTCCAGCGTTTGCTTCTGTAAAGCATATCAATCAATAAACATGTGAACTCACAACATAATCGATTTTAAAGCAGATAAAGGGAGTGCAAGCAAGGCAAGCTATGAGGGTGTGCGTGGGGTTTGCCCCAGGGAGATTTTTTTAATTACACTCTCTAGATCATTGGAGAATGCCTATCTTGAAAAGAGATTAAAGATTGACACCCAGCAAGGAAAGACAAGAAACATTAAAGGCTACTGGCTTGTACGCTTGTACACTCATGAGAATTTCTTTTTTTGTAAGAAACGTTGCTCTTGAAAGAAACTTTGAAATACGGTTTCTTAACTTTGGGCCAAATTCTTTAGTAAAGTTTCTTGCAGTGGCTTCTTATAAGAAATGAGTGTTGTCTTTTAGCAATTGATTAGTAAGTGCTTTTTACATTTGCCATGTAAGACATAAAAGTTGCAGAAATTATAGTGAAATTTTCAGCAGCCGTATTTGCAAGTTTTTGAAGCCTCAATGTAGGAAATCACTGATAATTTTGGGATAAAAAGTCCAATTTCAGTATCATGAAGTCTCAAACTAAGTTCAAGATTTTGGCAATTCAACAAAGCATTCACAAAAACTATTGATACTTCATCGCAAGAAACTGTCAAAATAGCTGTCCGTAATGCGTCAAATTAACACAGTATTTTCCTAAAAAGGGCACTTTTAGCCCTTTTGAAAAAAAGGCAGGTGTCTGGACCCCCAGGACCCACCCAGTAGTTGCACGCCTGCCCAATCAGGCTGAACAAAACTTATCATACTTCCCCATAGAGTTCCTTTTTTTATTCAGTAAGGGTATCTTGTGTCTATTACCCAGAATGCAGAATATGTGAAAATTTCATCCAGGATTCCAGGCAGGCAAAAATTTTCTTGGCATTGAAAACTATAGATTTTGTAAAATTTGGTGCACCTGTGCTATAGTTTTCATTTGATTTTTCCCACACGCACTGTCTCTGGGCTCTGGTCTACTAAGATCTTGGTAGGAAGGTGCCAACCTCCACTCTGGTCCATTTCACCACTGGTTATCAGTTTTAAAAGTTTGCAGAGTGCGTGCAGAGAATTTCTTCTTCATGACGCTTGCACAGAGGCCTATTACTGTATTTCCTTTTGTTGTTTTATGAAAATTTGGTGGCTAGAATCACAGATGAAATCTACAGTGTGTCGCGTGGAGGAGAAATTTGCAGGCAAATTTCCAATCTGGTTATTCATAAATTAGATATGCTGCAGTCTGATTGATTTAATTCATTGCATATCAAATCACTTCCCACAGTAACAACAACACTGTAAATTTTATGAATCTACAAACACCTGCAACTGATATCCTATGCAATGTGTTCTTTTTAATCATAAAAAGACCTCTAATAAATGATACATGCAAAAAATATGTAACTCCCACTAGAAACTTGTTGCTTAGCAATAATGACAACATCAGGGTCCCTCACCTCCCACAATAGACAATTAATGCTAGACATGTTGGCGGAAGGGAGCTTTTGACCATGATCCCTTGCATTGCGATTTCGATTGATATGATTGGTTTATCCTAGTATTCAAATGCAAAGGATCATGGTACACATAGAATAAAAGCAGGAATCTGTATCATTCTTTTTTATATTTTTCATTAGATTGAGAAGGAGAGGCAACCTGGTTCCAAGGAGAGGTTATCTGGTTTGAGGAAACTGGTTTGACTCAGATCATTAATTGAGTTTGTTGTATTCTTCATTTACAGTCATGAGCAGCCATACAAAGTGCAGGCACCCACATGCCTATCCAGAGACCACCATCAAAAGATCTGAGGTACCAGATGACAAAGTGTCATGGAAAGTAGATTTTCCAGACTACAAACCAATTGAATACACTGCTGAAAAGTTGCTGCAAAAACCGGTTTGGGCTGACCCAGATCCAAGGTTTGTAAATTTCTTGAGTTGGTGCCTTCAGAGCTGCTTTTGAATTTAACATCTCAAAAATAATGTTATATATATGTTTTTTTTGGAAAACTGATGAAGTAGATATTGTTACTCTTGTCCATTCCATTAAAAATCTGCACCATTATTCAAATTATGTACTAAATTCTCCAATAAGCAAGCTTGCACACATTATGCAATAGCAACAGCCCAGTGAGGCAGACTAGATGCTTGATATTAAAGATTTCATAGTCTTTCGCCTGCAATTATGTACAAAGAGGAAGTCGTTTTGCTACATGTACAGTATGAGCGAGCATAGTGCAAAACTGAGCTATTGAAATAATGCTTGATATATATGTTATTGTAAATCGCAATGTGTTTTCACAGGATCAAAGCATCTAGTCTGCCTCAAAAACGTGAACAACTTTGCCAGAAAATCCTAGGGAAAACTCCCAAACCCGTTCAAAATGCTAAGTCTTGTGTTAGAAACCTTCAGAATATATAATGGGTGTACCAAAAAAACTATCCACTTTCGATAGGCCATGATAAATTGTACACAAGTTTGATTTTGATGATTAATGATTCAATCTAGCGTAAATCAATCGAAAATATTGATAAAATTTTGTAAAGAAAGATTATAAGTCGATATTATGAGATATATTTTTGCGGCGGAGCCGCAAATCTATTTGAGTTGAATGAAAACTTGCGATGTCATAATGTTTGAGGAACAAAATAAATAAGTTATGTTTTCGACAATTTTTTGGAGACCAAATTGTGGCTGTCAAATGATATCACTGCGGGTCAACACAGAAATTAGCGCATGCGCAGTATTGAAAGTATGATATTAACATCTTATTGTTGCATAGCAAATACCGCATTATAGACATGGTCAATTGACTTAATCAAAGGGCAATATACCAACCAATTTGTCATGCAACTGTATCTATTTTTAGAGTTTAGAGGATTCTTACATGAGGACATTTTTGTGAGTAAACCCAGTTCGCAGCACTCTCTGACTATTGTTATTGCTAGTTTTAAATATAAAGGTATCTAGACCAAGAAGGCCTCTAACCTAATATATAAGATATACTGTAAGATTATAAGATGTAAGATATGAGCCGATATTATTAGCCGATATTATATTATAAAGATAAAACAATTACTTTTATCAACACAAAGACTTTATTGACATTATTAAAAATGAAGGTGTCTGAATTGATAAAAGCAATATGCTAAAAGATTGCACAAGGATCAAGGGACTGCTCGTGCAACTGATCATAACCAATCCACTTCTTAATTCCCAATTCTTTTCAAAGAGTTTCCCTATTGTCTTGTGTAGCTCAGCCTTTACAAAATTTGGTCGTTGTTTTTTAATCGATGTAGGTTTTTTCCAGACCAAGAATGTTCACGAAATCACTTGTAACACAAGAAGTAGGCAGCCAAAAAATAAGAAAAAATTGCTGAGTTTGATTTGAGATTTTGGCTAGAGATAAGTCATCAGTCTTCAAAATCAGCTTTGTGCACAATTTTTCCTGGCCTGTCAAAAGTGGATAGTTTTTTTGTGCATCCAGTATTTACACAGAAATTATTTCTTTTTAGCACTGAAAGCATCAAAACACCATTCTCATTTAACATAGTTGATAAAAATTACAATGTTAACAGGAAGAGTTATAATGGAGAATACCAAGTAGTGGATGGCCACCCAAGGTAAGATGATTGTCCAGTCAACATTATTTATTTAAGGCTAGGTGATGGGCTAGAATAACAAACTTTGAAGTGCCGAGGAAGAAATGTGTCTGACCGACATAAAGAATGGGGCAATGGAAGTGAAATCTTATAATCGATTACAATTTTCAACGATTTCCAGTAACAAACTTCAAGTGGACCCAAAATCTGTTCCTATCTTTCTATCTGAACTGCGATCCAAAATCCGATACAATGCAAATCAAAACTCAGGGAAAGATATTTCAAAAATCCAAAAACCACATGGCTGTAATTTCTCGATCCAATGATTTGAAAAGCTCATTGTCCCCATCCATAAGAATTGCAAAGTAGAAATTTGTGACATTACTTGGCCCAACAAAAATATACAGTTTTTGGAAGCATGAATTTCAGGAGAGTCCTTCAAGTTCCTTTAATTTTGAAAGCAAATTCTTGTTTGATTAAAAAACAAGCAAATCACTTTAGCAGCTTTCTCTAGGATTTTCACATGTATAATGAAACAAAGAAGCTTTCTTGTAAGTAAGGTCACTTGGTATAAAAATACTGACTTTCTGAAATTGGAGGGCTGTAAAGTGCAACATTCACATGGGGGCTTCAAACAAAACATAACCTGAGAGGTTAATTTTTTAAGGCTATAAGGCATAACTATGGGATAACCTATCTTACCTTTGTCTTTGAGCAAAATATCCAAGAGCCCTAAGCTTATTGTAAAGTTTCTAAATATTTATATATATATCAATGATAAATATTGATTTCACAGCTGAAAGATACAGTAACTACTGTGAAGAAAAATCCCATATTGTCTTTATTGTTACAGTTGACAAAGACAGTTACACAAATATTTCTACATGTTTTATTGTTGTTTTTTTATTCCTTTTGGTTGTATTGAATTCACTAATTTTTTCTATTTTTTCCCACAAAGGCTGTAACTAAGGATGTCTTTGAGTGTTGATGACAATGCAAACCCTGTGGATAGATTTAAAATATTTTTAAACTGCTATATTTGAAATTTCGCCTGTTGTCATGTAAACACTCTCAAGGCATTGACCAGACACCGGCATGAACTCATGCCGTTGAAACCGGCACGAGTTTCTCATGAAATTTGAGACCAGAGTCCTATCTAGAGCTCACTTTATATTTTCCTTTCGTTGCAGAAATCCCATCGGTAGAACTGGAATGGTAGGACGTGGTCTACTTGGAAGATGGGGGCCAAATCATGCTGCAGATCCCATTGTTACAAGGTGGGGATATTTCTACTTTATTTTTCGTAAAGTCGAATTGCCTATATTTTCAGTGCTCAAAAAGATGCAAGAAAAGGTGCAAAATATACTTTGGTACGAATTTTCAAACGCCTGAACCAGCAAAGATTAATTTCATAGATTTTACGGCTCCCGTATCGATATAGATTGATGTACCGTATCGACGTAGAATTTTCCTTTTTTATACTCTGTTGCAGATTTGTCTTGAATTTATTATCTCACGCAGGTGGAAATTTGATGCTAAAGGTAATAAGACAATGAAGAATGGAAAACCAATTTTAGAATTCGTTGCAATTCAAAGAAAGGATATTGGTGAATGGGCAATACCTGGGGTAAGTCACAGCCATTTTTTAAGTTTAAAATTGACTTTGTGGAAAATTTTGACTTGTAATTAGTGTCAGTTCCTTGCATGATTTCTTATGGTTCTAGGCTAATCATAAATTGAGAAATTATTGACAACACAACAACGGGAGGAAGACGCAGTCTGGGCGGAAGCTTGATTAGAGAGTTTACGAACCAGGACGACAACGCCAGCTAGAACGTCATCTTGTATACAAACTCAGTATTGTTCCCAATACGNAATCATGCTGCAGATCCCATTGTTACAAGGTGGGGATATTTCTACTTTATTTTTCGTAAAGTCGAATTGCCTATATTTTCAGTGCTCAAAAAGATGCAAGAAAAGGTGCAAAATATACTTTGGTACGAATTTTCAAACGCCTGAACCAGCAAAGATTAATTTCATAGATTTTAAGACTCCCGTATCGATATAGATTGATGTACCGTATCGACGTAGAATTTTCCTTTTTTATACTCTGTTGCAGATTTGTCTTGAATTTATTATCTCACGCAGGTGGAAATTTGATGCTAAAGGTAATAAGGCAATGAAGAATGGAAAACCAATTTTAGAATTCGTTGCAATTCAAAGAAAGGATATTGGTGAATGGGCAATACCTGGGGTAAGTCACAGCCATTTTTTAAGTTTAAAATTGACTATGTGGAAAATTTTGACTTGTAATTAGTGTCAGTTCCTTTCATAATTTCTTATGGTTCTAGGCTAATCATAAATTGAGAAATTATTGACAACACAACAACGGGAGGAAGACGCAGTCTGGGCGGAAACTTGATTAGAGAGTTTACGAACCAGGCCCGGGGAACCAGGACGACAACGCCAGCTAGAACGTCATCTTGTATACAAACTCAGTATTGTTCCCTATACGCTACTTTTTACATATTATTAAAAAGGCCAAGACGAAACCTCCTTCTTCAGTTTAATACCTGCGAACCATCATTTTGTCCTTCAAAACTAACATTTAAAATGAGTGGGTTTTACTTCGGAGGCCTAGATCTGAAGTACAGAACGATGAAGGTGGGATTTCTAAGTTCTACAATTGAAAAGAACAACTTCATGGTCTCCCAAGGGAAGCAAATTCGCACGGAAAACAAAGAATCTATTCAAGCATGTTCTGCAACAAAAGCAACAATACGTTGCCGTTGCAGTTGGCGTCCTGGTTTCGTAAACTCTCTATTAATAATATTGCGACGACGATTATTGTCAAAAAAGAGGCACTTAAAAATATTTGTTCATAGCCTCTCCTTGGTCATCTTCCCCTTTGAAATTAAGTTTTATATATTGACAGATTGTACAAGGTAGGTCCTTTGTTAGGTTCTTGTTGCCCTTTACCCTATTGTAATTTAGGTTTATTGGTAGGCCTCAAATAATTTTAAGGTCATTTCTTATTAAGCGAAAGCAAAACGTTAAAAGCGAATGTTTTTTGCGACCTTTTTTTTTATATTCATCTAAAATTTTACAATACATGTTACAATCTACTATACTTTCTAATTACTATACAACTACCCCATGGCGATTACATAAAGAAAGTGCAACTGAATTACAACTAAATATACAATTACAAGAAGCTACACATAAACGATTATTACTGGCAAATACTGGGGCCTGTTTCACGTTTGATGTCAGGCCAGCATAGGCGCATGGCGCTGAACAACAGCAACCCCGGCCGAGAGAACAACAACGACAACAATTGCTACCTTTCCCTCCCATATACCCTAAGTGTAAGCTGTTGAAGGCCATGTGTGTCCTTTGCCCTTTCAAAGCATATTCTGATGTGATTCAACTAGGATCCGCGCCTGTGGTGGCTCCTTGGTGGCTCCTTAGAGTACGAGTTGTGTGGTGGTTCACTTTCATACACATACAGTGATGCAATTGGGAAATCCTTAATTGCTTTGCTTTCACTTCCTTCTTGCCTTATATTCAATTCAAATATTATGTTGCAGTACTTTTATTTTTGTAAAATGATTGCCCTGTAGAAAAAGCTATAGATACACAACCCTCTTGAAGATGATAACTGTCGACTGAAGGTGTAATGTTTAAAAAATTCCCCGATAATGTTTACAACTAGGGCTGTCCACTGAGGGAAAAAGAGTAGGCTACTAGCTCGCTATCTTTTTTATTTTAACACTTCTTTTCTTCAAAGGGTATGGTCAACCCAGGTGACAACGTTCCAAACACGTTGAAAGCTGAATTTGGAGAGGAGGCTATGAACTCACTCGAGGCAACAGAATCAGAGAAGGTAGAAATTCGTGCATGGATCGACAAACTCTTTGGAGGAGGAAACACGGTATGTTTGATAATAGTTTATTCGAATGCTAGAAATACCCTGAGGCATCTGCACACTGTTCTGGCTATCAACACCAAAGCACGCATAGACTGCTGATGCTGCAACTCTAGTATTGTAGCAGATAGTTTCAATGATGTTGATGATGACGATGACGATGACGATCATGATCATGATCATGATGATGATGATGACGATGACGATGACGATGATGATGATGGTGACGATGACGACGACGACGATGATGATGATGATGATGATGGATCTGATTTCCTAGCCGAGCCTGGATCGCACTTTCTACTTTCATTTTATCCTAATACGCAGAGTTGTATGTTCAGCAGGCGGTCGCTTTCATCAAGCAATTGCTCTTTGAAGTTTTAAAGACAAAGACCAGCAGCCTTTGCCATCGTTTGTTTTTGTTTTTGTGAATTTCGTACAGTCAGTTATTCTGGAAGCTGTGCAGAGCAAATCTCTGACTGTGCGCAAGGCATGCTGGTCTTTGTACTCCCTTTAAATGTTTTCCAAAAGTGATCCGTGAAGAGTTTTCTAATTCGTCTGAAATTCCTACTGGACTGCAGCAATCCAAAAAACTGATCCAGTTGTGTATTTTTTGTACTCAAATTCTCATCAGCCGAGTTCTCATAATTTTTAAACACTTCTTTCACAAGCCTATAAAAGCCTATTATTTTAATTTTATCTTTTAATTTAATTTTAGAAAAGCACCTACTCAGCAATTAAGTAGAACTTAGGATATCGTAATGTAGTGGGCCAACGAAACTCCGTCATTTCTTAGACATCGAAAGTAGTAAGTACCCCTAAAAATGGCACGTCCCCGTACCACCGACCACCGACCACCGGCATGCTAAAATACCCCCCCCCCCCCGAGCAGGCATTGCTCATCTGCTTGGCATTGTCACGTGGACGTTCTTTTTAACTCCATTTCCCAGTTCCACTTGCAACTACATAAGGCAGAAATAATGATCTTTCTTGTTGTTATTTTTTCTAGATTTACAGTGGGTACGTGGACGACCCTAGAAACACGGACAACTCCTGGATGGAGACGGTAGCTGTGAATTTTCATGATGAGGAAGGCAAAGCATTCACGAAAATCAAGTTGAAAGCAGGAGACGATGCAAAGGATGTGCGATGGACAATGGCCGACAGCGATTTGAATTTATATGCAAGTCATTCTAAATTAATTGCAGACACGTGTAAGTTACATGATGCATATTTTTAGACCGAATAACTTTCATAGATGTAAATCTATCAATAATCTATTTTAGATCCGCAGCGTAGGAGTTTTATATATTGTTAGGGAGGAAAATAGTTTCATCTGAGCACTTAGTTTAGACTACATTGACACGATACTGGCACAATTTGAAAACAGCAAAAACCGAGAAAGTACCAAAATCTCAGCTAGTGCTCACACCTCGATACCCGGCAACGGTACCAAACATGTTGCTCTCTCCGTGACTGGATTTGGAGAAAGAGGTTGCATTTTGGCGACAATTTATCTAGGCCTAAAGAATCCATCAGCCTTTGTTTGAAAGCGTCGAAAAATGTTCCATTTACATTGTTTTCGAGTGTTCAGATGACGCCGTTTTCAAATTGTGCCGCTTAGAGTTCCGTTTTCAAATTCTGCCGTTTTCAAATTCTGCCGTTTTCAAATTCTGCTGTTTTCAAATTCTGCTGTTTTCAAATTCTGCTGTTTTCAAATTCTGCCGTTTTCAAATTCTGCTGTTTTCAAATTCTGCTGTTTTCAAATTCTGCCGTTTTCAAATTCTGCTTTTTTCAAATTCTGCTGTTTTCAAATTCTGCTGTTTTCAAATTCTGNAAATGTTCCAATTTACATTGTTTTCGAGTGTTCAGATGACGCCGTTTTCAAATTGTGCCGCTTAGAGTTCCGTTTTCAAATTCTGCCGTTTTCAAATTCTGCCGTTTTCAAATTCTGCTGTTTTCAAATTCTGCTGTTTTCAAATTCTGCTGTTTTCAAATTCTGCCGTTTTCAAATTCTGCTGTTTTCAAATTCTGCTGTTTTCAAATTCTGCCGTTTTCAAATTCTGCCATTTTCAAATTCTGCTGTTTTCAAATTCTGCTGTTTTCAAATTCTGCTGGCACAATTTATGCCGTTTTCATTTATGCCGTTTTTAATTTTTGCCGTTTTCATTTGCCTATCCGTAACAATTTTATTCCTTGTTCAAATTTTGGTGTTATTTTAAACGTGTCTACTTTTCTTTGAGACACCCTGTACTTCAAAAGATTTCCGGAATTAAGCCTTTTCGGGTATTAGGTTCGTGAACAATTTATGGCTTTAATAATCGAATTGCAATAAGGAACAATGCACATGTTGAAATCTTTAATATGATGTGTTTAGACGTGCCCTGCTACTGTTTAACTTGGATCATCTGTTGCAACATATCGGAAATTTCCAATTTCAATTATTTGAAATGAGATATCGCAGGCTGTATTATAACTTGCTCGCCACACCACTGTCTGCCCATGCCCGCACGTAACTTTGATGACAATTCAGCTCCAGAATCTCATTTACCGCGAAAACTGGCTGTAGAAATTTTAGTTGTATGTCATTCTGTTGGTATTTTTGCGGAAATATTTTAGACTTCAGAATATTTTTGTTACATTTGCTTTGCCATGTACTCCTTTTACTGTTTACATAAAGGACTGTTCTTAATAACTATACCATCAAGGATATATACTTTTCTTTTTCGTAGTGCCCTTCAAGCCTGGAAGGGTATTTCATTTTCCGAGATCGTCCAAGTGGGTTTCTTTTTCAGCGGGAAATTACCTACACATGGGTATGTTTTTGTGCCAATCCCTGCCCTAGATATGGTTTGTAATAAATATTTAAAAGAGATGTCAAATTTCATGATTTTCCTATAAATGGATGGGTCTTTGGTGGGTCCTTTTTACAACCTGGGCGGCGCGTCTAGTTCAACCTTTAAAGTTCAACCTTTAGCTACTACGATCTATCACAGAAGCATCATTACGAATCCTCTCGCTTAGCTCATTAAAGTAAACAACTTTCACTAGCGTGCACTGAGCCTCAACACTGCTACTACTGGAATAATGTGCTGTTGATGCTGCGCGCAGCATGCTAAACTTTCACATGCATTGAATGTACTTTATATCAGGAATGGACAATAATACTAAATGACGTTCGTGCTTATAATATTGGCTCGTAGTAACTGATCTGATGGGATAGGAGTTGGCAGATACACCGCATGTTACCTCCAGCATTCTCGGCGAGTTTCTTGCAGCACTATATTGCATGAATATTGGGTACAGTTTGAATATTTGGACCACACGCTTCTATAGTGGACGTTCCCGGAGCGATTTGCCGGCTTCTCTAAACATTTTTACGGTGCAGTGTACCATTATGTTTTCTACGAAGCGTACATTGTACCGGTATACCGGTTGGCTGGTGAACCGCTGCCCATCACGACGACACTTTACCTTTTTGTCAGAAATTGTTGCGGGAAGAAAAAGTAGCGGGAATTAAATGTCGGGAGTCTTTTTGTCCAAAATTCGAAACTTTTAATTCCTGCAACTTTTAAGAACTTTGCCATTCGCATCTTTAATTCCAGCTTCGGAAGACACGGGGATAGTTAGATCAGGTGACGAGTGTATTAAAATCAAGTACAGTCATTGAATTCATGTCTTGTTTGCTTCTGAACAGGCGACCTACTTTCTCATTATTGCGAAAGTAATGACACATAAGTTATGCAAAACATATTTTGTCCATCAACCGTGGATGCATATCAAACAACTAAATATCTTTTCGTGCTTTGTCACTCATATCACCTTTGAACCTATATTTAAGCAGAAAACCCGGACCGAAGGATTATGAAATACTACAATGCCTGCCAAAAGTCTTGGAACACCTCAGCTAATTTTGCCTTGTTATGCAATTTCCCCCTCTCCCCCTTAGAACAATGTTGTTCTGTGACGATAAAATAAGGATGACACGACGATTCGCGACTCTGATGAAATGTTAGGACAATAACCTTGCAAATCAACATTGTCTGGGGGGTAGG
This sequence comes from Aurelia aurita, assembly GCA_004194415.1. Taxonomy (NCBI): domain Eukaryota; kingdom Metazoa; phylum Cnidaria; class Scyphozoa; order Semaeostomeae; family Ulmaridae; genus Aurelia; species Aurelia aurita. Next base: position 1,284,656 of record REGM01000063.1, read on the forward strand.
GGGTGCCTCAACTAATCTCTACTGATAGAATTGTGGAAAAGTGTGTCATTGTCAAGAAATGGCCTAAGTGTTCCAAGGCTTTTGGCAAGCATTGTAGCTGTGAAATCGTTAAGCGTTAGGAATGAACTTTAACAGTATGATTTGATAAACGTACTTAAAACAAGTCAACTAGTGAAGCAGTTTCGAAAGTCGATAGTTCTCTTAATTTTCGATGGAATTAAATTTCTGAAGTGGTTATAATTCTTTTTGGATGCAAAATTATGGTGCACTTTATATGATTGCTACAGATATGTTCCTTGCATATTAGACCCCGATTTCACTGTACTGGTACAACTTTGGATCCGTAACGAAAGTATAACAGGTCAGCCTCCCGTTTAATCCGCAGCACTTTTGTTTCTTCTATCTATAGAAAAATTTCATTCTGGAGCAGGAGCAGTGTGAACGCTATTGAACCGTAACAACTTTGTAAGGGATCAAAACTATACCACCGGTACAGTGTAAACGTGCAATTGTAGAGGAAGTGAGACATTTTGTCACAACACGCTTTGAATTTAGCTTCAAAAGTCTCTTCTTGTTTCTCAAACGAAGTGTCTCGTAAATTTTTCGACATCGTTTGATATCGTTTCTTTAAAACCGCATAGTGAAAGATAGTACGGTTTTACCATTGAATTCAAATAAATGTTTTTATTTTACTTCAATGTTTTTACCGACAGAAAACAAGAAAGCATTCCTAAATTCTCAACTCCATTCCTTCATTTCCATTCTATGTCAGTCCGCGCTTTACAATGCCCTAGTATTATCTTTGTCATGTGACATTACTTCATGTCCCTTTCCCGCGGCTTTTGAAGCTTGTGGAAAAACATTGTCAAAAAATTTTTGACAGCGAAAGTCACATGAACATACAGGGATAGGCTTTCACAATCATCTATTAATCAGTGCGTTGGATCACGATCAAAGGTACCAAAATGTCTCTTTTATATCTGAAATATGCCGAATCCTCGATTCCAGTCGTTTTTCATGGATTTTTGTGCATATTGGCTTACTTGTTTTGGGCAAGTTTAGCAGCATTGATGCTACCTATGTTGGCAATCTATAAACTTTTCAAACTGATGGAAAAAGGTATGATCGCGTACAAGAAACTTGGCACAGAGCTGGCAACGTTTGATTTGATACTTCTACACGAATCTGTAGAAAATCCCAATTACATCACAGCTCTGATGATGATCAAAGGAAAACCTGACATGCAAAAACTCAGAAATTTAGTCGAAGAGAAAGTAATTCATGGACAGTTAGAGAAAACATACACACGGATGAAACAGCGTGTTTCTAAATGCTACAACACGTATTTATGGCGAGACGAGGAAAATTTTAATATTGACGATCACATCGTGAAATTTGAAGATGAAAACATCACCACAAAAGCCCAACTTGAAGATATATACACAGAATTATGCTCGATACCAATTCGAGAAGATATCTCCCCTTGGCAGTTCACGATCATCAAGCTAAATGAGAAAGAAGAGATGTACTGCATTCATTTCAAATTGCATCATTGTATCGGAGATGGCTTTGCAATGGTAGGCCTACTTGGTCAGCTTGTTGACAAAAAGTTAAAATTACTCGAACCAAAGAAACATCATGGAGTTATGGCCTACCCAATGAGGCGTGTTATTCAGGGAATCCTCACCGGCCCCTTGGCTTTGTTGGCTTTGATGTTCTCAAGATATGTGAGGAACCCCTTCAAGACTAAAGTGCCCCCTTCCCAGAAGAAAGTCAGCTGGACGAATTCTGTTGACTTCGAGAAAGTGAAGCTGATCAAAAACAAGACAGGTAATCTATTGTTTGCTATGTTTTCGTTTGACAGCATGCATGCATCATCACGGGGGTGCATCTTGTTATTATCATTTCAGAGAACATCTTTGTACGAAACAAATCTCTCAGATCACCAAACAAAAAGGAAACTTGCGTCCTACTGGAAAAAAAATTTAAGAAACTTTTTCATTTAGTATCAAAGCAGAGATCCAAAGATTTTTAGTGCATTTCTTCGAAGAGATTTCGCTTATTTCTCAAATCATGGCCGAAGGGGCAAATCATTCTCTAGAAATCTCTTACGCTTTTTACAAAAATCCTGATAACACCCTTCGATAATAAAATTGCTTCCGTTTCACGTTTGAGCTAGCACTTTTCCATAAACCTCTTTGTCTCTCCTTCGCAGTGGAAAAGTATAGTCTGCACGCAGGCTACGTTTGAGCGTGCATGTTTACCACATATTTCCCGGAATATTTCCCACTACAATACCAATGACGTAATTAGAGAATAACAAACAATAACACAATCATGACCATGGTTGTTTACGTGTGACGAAATCAATTCCATCTGTATGGAAAACCCGGACTGTTGAACGCAGGAAGAAGGAATACGACCCAAAAGGACTAGTAAAATAAGCAAATATTTCATAAAAGATTGTGTATTGCTTCAAAGATAAATTTGATGCTGTAATAATTGAATAGAGAACATGAAATCCCCTTCCTCCACCAAACTCTTGAAAATGGCTAGGCCTTTTTCCAAAACTTGTATAAATGAAAACACCAACCTCGTCCCCAGGGCCTTTATGACAAAAGGCCCTGGGGACGAGGTTGTGAAAACACAATATTTGGCTATAAAGAATAAATGGCTCTGGAAATCAAATTGATGTACACATGACATGGGAAGTAGTAGCTATCATCATTCTTGGGAAACTTTACCCTTCTAAACTTTGCAAATCACTTTTCTTTAGAAAGCAGCTGAAAGTTCCACCCAGTAACACCTAACCTAAGTTTCCTGTAATACACATATACTTTTTCATGAGAAACTCGTTGAGAGAAACCCCACTCTCAGATCACTAAATAATTTAGAAACTTACTGTGAGAAAATTATGAAGCAAACTTCGTCGTGGAATGTTCAGGGTACATGATGGAAACACATAAAATGTTTTAAAACTGCTAAGAAACTCTTAAGAAACTTTGAGTACTCAAATAATGAGATTTTAAGAAACTTTCAGCACTGGATCAAATTCATAGTTTCTTATAAAGAAATACTCGTATCACCATGGTGATGATGGAGGTTTCTCCTTTACACTTCTAAAATACTTGCTTGAATATGCAGTCATCGAAAGGGCAACTCACCTTATTTTGATAGACTGAGATGAGAGGAGCCAATTCTACCACAACTGCTTCACAAGTTTAGGTATCCTCGACCTTTAGCGGTTAACAGTTTACCAAAGCCATTACACAATAGTTGACCCCTGTGGCTCAGACTTAGACCAATGTTGAAAACACAGTTACAGATGGTCAGGATAAAACACAATTTCAAACAAGAAAGAAAAAAATGTGTCAACTAAAATTATGATATATGGTGGCTCTAAATGGCTCTAAATGGCTCTAAATATGAATAACATGCAGTTTCAGAAGTGTGCTTCTCTCGATAACATTCTTCCTTTTCTAAGCTTTTCTGAAGATTTTCTTCAAGTAAAAATTAGCTTACATTATGCTTAGGCAGCTATCTGCTCTTTAATTATCAATTAAACAAATTCTAGCCACACTGTTATCTCCTTAGCCCGCACATTTTTCCAAAATCGAAATTTGCTAATATTTAAATGCAATGTAAACGGAGTTAATAAGCTCAACAGATTTTCATTCTATCAAGGAAGACAACAGTAGTAATTAACAATGGCCTCTTTGTATAGTCCGCAAAACTCAAACTGGCACAAAATTGCGCGAAATGCTGTCGTTCCCTCCGATGTTCCCTCCGATGTTCCCCACTCATTTTAGGATTTAGCTTCATATTTCGCGTTTGTCGTGCTTTGAACTTTCAAGGTTTTCTTGCTCTCTTACAAACGCCTTATTGAAATTTGGCAACAGCTCTGCAATCGATCATTGTAAATTTGTACATTGTACAGAAATTCAGCGGGTTAAGTGATAATACTTTCAGCTTAGGGTACCCAACCCAAGATATCGATCTATAATAAGAATAAAAAGTGGACTTTGGTGGAACGAGAATCAAATTTTTGGTTGTAACCCCTTTCCTAACCTTGATTAAATTTCATTTCATCGCAACGAGAGCCAAATACCCTGTCTGATAAAGTGCGAAGCCAACGATAAATATAGCTCCAAGGAGCCGATAGAGTTCTCAAGTCGTCTTATGTATCACAATGAATCGAACAAGAGATACAACCGTAATCTAAGGCTTTTGGGATATAAATTCTTTCATAATTCTGTCATCAGTTATCAGGCCTTGAAGCTATATGAAGAAAACCGCCTCAACATGCTCTGAAAAGCAATTGATATCTCCTAAAGAAAACTTGGAGAGCTTTGTTTCGAGAGATCAATGTACACTTAACTCCTAGCCCTGCTAGCCCACCCGCAGAAAAGGATCAGAAAAGGTCGACCAAAGACATGAGCTCGAGGCAAGAGAAACCTCGATTTGCAATGTGTTGATAATTCAGATTTTCTCCTTTCCATATTTAGCCCGGGATATTTTGACATAAAATTTAATTTCTTGATAGAAAACATCCACCTTTATTCTACCTCGTATTTCCATACTTGTGTTCAAACATTGAGAATTTTCAGCCCCTTTTCTTGATTAAAACTAGACGCTTCAGGAGGAGGTGTGCGAGTTCATTTATAGGTGAAGGTTCTGAATTGGCTTCCGAAAACATCTGGTAAAATTGAAGCTCGCAAGTAAATTTCATTAACGTTGTGAAGTAGTACTACTAGTCCTCTCAGAATTTTCCTGCTTCTAGCCTTAGAAAGGTACTAAAATCAATATTCAGCTATTTACGGAGAAAAAGCCGATGTATTATATTTAAAGAAGGGTACAGACGAGGTCTGATGCGAGAGTCTCAGCACTGCAGCATCATATAGGTACCACTTTTGATTTATTACAGTTGGTCTCAGTTTTTGCTTCAAATCGAGACTACCACCGAAACGAGTTGGCTTATAGCGAAGCAGGCGGAATCTACGAATCATGAAATCAGTCTGTTGCTATTTATACAGATATTACACAAATATAAAAGCGTTTTTGCAATACTTTTATCTTTTCAGATTCAACTGTTAATGACGTCATTGCATCATGCATTGCGGGCGCTATTCGAAAATACCTACAAGGAGAAGGTGCAGCAGAGCCAGAAGATTTGCCTATCACAATGACGTATAATTCGAGATCAGTATCAAAGAAAGAGATGGATTGCATCCCCCTGGGCAACCACTCCGGTGCAACATTTCTCAAACTGCCAGTCTCTATTGAGAATCCTGAACAGAGGCTGCAAGTGACGAAATCGAGAATAGATGCTATGAAAAGATCATCGGACCCCCATTTGTTTTCATTCATTTACTCCTTCGTTTTGGGGCATCTTCCTGAAAGTGTTTCGAGGCTTTCGTTGTCATGCTTGAACAAACATTGCAGTCTGGTGTTTTCAAACGTGCCNAAAATACCTACAAGGAGAAGGTGCAGCAGAGCCAGAAGATTTACCTATCACAATGACGTATAATTCGAGATCAGTATCAAAGAAAGAGATGGATTGTATCCCGCTTGGCAACCATTCCGGTGCAACATTTCTCAAACTGCCAGTCTCTATTGAGAATCCTGAACAGAGGCTGCAAGTGACGAAATCGAGAATAGATGCTATGAAAAGATCATCGGACCCCCATTTGTTTTCATTCATTTACTCCTTCGTTTTGGGGCATCTTCCTGAAAGTGTTTCGAGGCTTTCGTTGTCTTGCTTGAACAAACATTGCAGTCTGGTGTTTTCAAACGTGCCCGGGCCTATCGAACCAACTTATGTTAACGGACAAGAGATCAAGACCATAATGGTCACCCCGCCCTTGGCGTTCGACCTTGGTGTGTCCATAGCAGTTATTACATATGCTGGTAGCCTAAGGCTAACTGTGTTAAGTGACCAAAGAGTTATTTCCGATCCTGCCAAGGTTACTAAGGCCTTTGAGGAGGAGCTCGAAGATTTTGCGAACCGTCTTTCCAAGAAGTTTAGTTAGACCAACATTAAAGGTCCATGGCTAACCATGATCCTTTGCACTCCGAATGAAAAGCAAAACAAACAGAACCCTCGACAGAACCTAGGCCAGAAACGACTTCATATCATACGAAAGTCTACTTTGGCGTCGCAAAGGATCATGGTTAGCTATGGGTCTTCAATTTACAGGGACTAATTCATACCAACTCTTTCAAACAAGAGCATCAAATCGTTTTCGTTATAATATTTTTTATTCATACACCATAGTTTTGTAGAATGATTTTGAATCAGAGTTAAGTTTGTAGATCGTTTTAATTAGTTTTAAAAAGTTCTTAGAATATTTTGTTGTAATCATATTGTTACTGTATGAACTATAGGTATAGTTTAGATACCGTTGCAGGTTTACGGTAAGAAACTATCGCAATTTATAGCGTAGATGATTGAAAACTTTTTATCATACCATACACGTATTTTTTATAAGATTACGCTTATAAGAAACTGTCGGCTCAATTTTTCAAAAATTAACCGGGCTACCTGGATTAAGAAAGCTAAGAAATTTTTGTAATTTGCAGCTTCAATTTTACCAGGTCACGCAAAATCGTTTAACAATGCGCACTATTGATAAATGCTTTTACATTGCTTTGAGTGTGATTTGTGTTACTACTCGTTTTGAGATTTTAATAGGTATTTGAGATTTTGAACGTGTGAGATTTTGTTTTGAACATGTACTCTTCTTTAGATGAAATGTCCACGAAGGTGCAGGAGACCCCCCACCCATAGATACGACATGAATTTGATGACCCTATTCTAAGAAACTGTTGAGAAAGTTTCAGCACTCAAAATCTGATAATTCAAGAAACTTTCAGTACTGTGTTACTGGGTCAATTTCTTATTTTCTTATAAAAAGAACACAAGTAATAGCTGCATGGGAATGGTTTATGATAGGGTAAACGCAGCCTGTTGCCAAACGAGTTAAATAACATGGAGAGTTAGAAGTTAAGAAAGATTCGCATGCAGAGAAGAATCTTAAAAGTTTTGTGCTTAACATTTTTTCTTTGTTGCACTGTAATCATTAAATTTCTTTCTTTACCAGACCTTCCTGGAGAATTCAATTTTTATTTTGATGATGTTGCGTTTCATATTTGCTGAGATGATATACCATACATTAATGATACTTAAACCGACTTAAACGAACCCAATGGGTTTCTGATGTTTTACGATGTTTCATAATTTTTTATGAATTTGACTCGTAAAATTAAATACGTATGAGAATTATAGTTGTTTTATGAAGCAATGAAAACTGCTAACTGTGTTTTTCCTTTGAATTTTACCTCCATGATATCACACGCCAATGTCATATGAAAATGTAAGGCAATTCATTTGCCAAAAACGATATTATTATCCTAGATGTCATGCTTGTCACCAAAATAGTTTAAACGCTGGATTTCTCGATTGACATAGCTCTTTTCTGTTATATATCGTTCTTTTACTGGGCTAGACTCTCTTTTAAAGGGTCAGAATTATTTTTTGTATGAAAAAAGCTGAAAAAGAGGGATGAAAGGTTTTCCCAACGATAATAACTTGAGAACTTGAGCTTCTTTGTAGGATTAAAGGGAATGTAAGCATATAAAAGTGGCTCGAGCCACTTGCGGTTAAATTCTAGCCAATCAGATATCAATATTTCCTGTTGACGTAGACGACTTACCCAAATATGGTGCGGCGCGTGTCAAAGTCCATTGTCTTTGCATGGCTATTTTTATCAAAGGCTTATATATGCTTACATTCTCTGCTTTATTTTGAGAGATTGTATTAGGTAGGTCCTTTTGTTACATTGTTATTGCCGCGTTGCCCTATTGTAAATTAAGGTTTAGCGGTAGGTATTGTATGGTTATTTCTGATGAAGCGAAAGCCAAACGTAAGAGCAAGTGTTCTACATTTGTGAAAATCTGTGCTTGTTAAACGTTAAATGCATTGTCGTCATTGTCAGACACTTTAGCTCCCAAGCTTCAAGATTTGTCTTTACTTGTACTCTTATCGACTCTAACAAGAAAGCAAACTTTTCCAGAAAGACTCCATGTTCCACAGGTACCAAAGGTACATAAACAGATTTCTGATTTACTACATAAGTCCTTACCGGTCATTTGAATTCAATTTGAATCGATGTTGTTGTTGTTTAGCATCTTTGACCTATGTGATAAATCTATTTAGGAAGAAAGGCAGCGAAGGAAAGCAAGATGGCGACCGCTGCAGCTCGGATAAATCCGCTAAAGTCTGGCATTTTCTCACTGGCAGCAAGGACCCTGAAGAGGAATGTTGGTGCTTGTAATGCTTTGAGCATTCTGATTGCTCCTGATGTGAAAGGGAAGAGTCTGGCTCGCTCATATGCTTCAGAAGGGGGAGGAAAAGGCTCCTTCGTGTCCAAGCTGTTAGGCCGATCTGTTTCTCCACATACTGATGCTCATTCAAAAGTCTTGACAGAAAGCTTGACGTTGTACGAGCTGCAATGTAAGTATGTATGGAGGGTAAAGTATATGTTGCAAGACTGACTTAAGTGCAAGAAAACTTCTTTGACGAAAAGAGCAGAGCAGAAAAACAGTTTTTATGGATCCCTTTTAAAAAAAAATTAACAAATCTGCAAATTGAGCAATAGCTTGGGTGTGATGGCCATCTAACTTGTGCAGAGGCTGCATATGGATAAAGCATGAAATATCAACTGCTATGGCAAACTGGAAAGTTTCCTGTGGAAGGGGCCCAGACTGCAAAGGTGCGCACAGAAGATGCGCCCCTCGCTATTGTTTTTAAAACAATGACTCTATTGTTCTTCCTTTGTTATACTTAAAATTGCACACGAAGGAGATCTTCCACGCGTGCAGCATAAAATGCAGTCTGGGAAGGGGCAAGGATTGGACTTGCACGCACAAAAATACACTTGCACAGTGCTAGGAAAACGATGTACACAGTGTGTCACATTTTTATCTAATGTACTGTGTGTGCATACATTTCTGGAAGAGAAATGACATAAGGAATCATTGCAATCCAATAGTTTTCTTCCAAAACTAGTTTTCTATATATTAGCTAAGAGTTGTGTGTGTAGACAATTTTTGAAATGGTGAAGTTGTGTATTGTGTGTTCCTTAGTCTTCCCCANGAAAAACAGTTTTGTACAGTTTTTTTATGAATAATATGGATCCCTTTTATAAAAAATTAACAAATCTGCAAATTGAGCAATAGCTTGGGTGTGATGGCCATCTAACTTGTGCAGAGGCTGCATATGGATAAAGCATGAAATACCAACTGCTATGGCAAACTGGAAAGTTTCCTGTCGAAGGGGCCCAGACTGCAAAGGTGCGCACAGAAGATGCGCCCCTCGCTATTGTTTTTAAAACAATGACTCTATTGTTCTTCCTTTGTTATACTTAAAATTGCACACGAAGGAGATCTTCCACGCGTGCAACATAAAATGCAGTCTGGGAAGGGGCAAGGATTGGACTTGCACGCACAAAAATACACTTGCACAGTGCTAGGAAAACGATGTACACAGTGTGTCACATTTTTATCTAATGTACTGTGTGTGCATACATTTCTGGAAGAGAAATGACATAAGGAATCATTGCAATCCAATAGTTTTCTTCCAAAACTAGTTTTCTACATATTAGCTAAGAGTTGTGCGTGTAGACAATTTTTGAAATGGCGAAGTTGTGTATTGTGTGTTCCTTAGTCTTCCCCATGCAGGCATTAGCTCTAAAATTAGAAATTATGTTATTTTGCTATTTTTTCAATCACAAAAAATAGGAAATTCACTGTGAAAATCATCATTACAAACCAATTTTGCGAAAGCCATGCCAGGTTTACGTGAATCTTTTATTTTTCTACATTTCATATTATAAATAGTAAATCCTTTCTTTCAACAGTTCATTATGTGAAGCCAGAATGCATGGATGATTACTTGGCATTAGTGTGAGTATTATGATTCTATTGTGCATAAAAATTATATTAGAGCTCTTGAAATAAGGCAACACTTTCTATTTTCTTCCTAAGGACCTAAACTCTTGTTTTATCATCTCAAAATGCTTATATATTAAAACACTTCCTTTTGAACAGATGTTGTGATGATGTTATTTTATGCAGTTTTATTCTGTCTATGCAACTTATAAGTCTCCAACTCCATCACTGCCCTGAACTGCCATCAGATGAGATAGACACCAAACTGGAAAAACTGTTAAGGAATACAACGTAAAGTTTCAAGATTTTTTATCTGACAATGGTCAATGCAAACCTAAAGGCAAAATCTTGAAGAAGGATGATAAAACCTTCTGCAATTGTCATGATATCTGCATGAACAATTCAAGAGTATTGTTTTTATTGACAGGGAATGGATTTTTTTGCTACACCTAATCCATAATTTTTATGTCAGTTCTTGACTTTCTGACACAATCAGAAAACTAGCTGTGATTTGTATCATATAAAGATCGTTTTCTGTATTTTGTGTATGAGATTTATTTGGTACTGTACTCGTTCTTTGAAGGAATTGCGGTGAGATGACCGTTCCGTCTAAAATCATAACTAATAATTTAAATGCCAATTCTTTTCAGGTCAAATATGCTACCTAAATTTGACAACAGTGAAAAATTCCCTGCAAAGCTTGTTGGAAGCTGGACAACTCAATATGGAGAATTAGACCAAGTTGGTGAGATGAAGATTAAATCATTGTATATTTAATACAATCAAATATCATACTTCAAACTTTCATGAATATTTGTAGAAAAAGTTGTGAGCCAAATTCCCATATTATTGATGCCTAAACATTTCCTTTCTGGCATAATTTTTTCTCATTATTTTATTCAAGGAGATGTAGCATAAATAGTCCTGGCCATTTTAGGAGAGCCATATGGCTCTCGCTCCCCTCCAGTCTCCCCGCAAATGCTGGAGGGGAGCTGTTGATGGCTCTCCTGAACTGTCCAAAATAATAAATTGCTCGCCTTGAAATCTTTGTTTCCTTTTGTTTCTTCAGTTGTGGCCATTTGAGGAGAGCCATAGCGCTAGCTCCTCTCAAGGCTCCCCTCAACTGCAGGCCTTTTCGTTTTACGCGGGCGATCGCCCTCGCCCTCGCCAGCGCCCTCGCAAAATTGTTTACGCGGGCTATCGACCGCCCTCGCAAGAAGGTATTTCGCCCCCGAAGATAAAAAACGATTTCGTAAAAAAGACTTACGAAACGAAACCCTCTTGATTTAAAATTGTTCGTTCAATGACAATCGCGCTTCGAGTTCTTTACGAAAGAAAACATTTGTGAAGGCTACCCACTGGCCTGGTGAAGCAAATAAGATGCAAAAAGAACCCAAACAAAACTCTAAATATTATTGAATTTATCTTAGCAAAATGAATTTAACAAGAAACCTTTAAAGAACTGCAAGATACAGAGGAAGTACTGGTCCTTAANAGTTGGTGAGATGAAGATTAAATCATTGTATATTTAATACAATCAAATATCATACTTCAAACTTTCATGAATATTTGTAGAAAAAGTTGTGAGCCAAATTCCCATATTATTGATGCCTAAACATTTCCTTTCTGGCATAATTTTTTCTCATTATTTTATTCAAGGAGATGTAGCATAAACAGTCCTGGCCATTTTAGGAGAGCCATAGCTCTCGCTCCCCTCCAGTCTCCCCGCAAATGCTGGAGGGGAGCTGTTGATGGCTCTCCTGAACTGTCCAAAATAATAAATTGCTCGCCTTGAAATCTTTGTTTCCTTTTGTTTCTTCAGTTGTGGCCATTTGAGGAGAGCCATAGCGCTAGCTCCCCTCAAGGCTCCCCTCAACTGCTTCAGGGGAGCTGCAGATGGCTCTCCTAAACTGCCCAAAACAGTAAATTGCTTGCCTTGAAATCTCTTTTTCCTTTTATTTCCTACTTATTCATTTTGGAATAGCTTGCCTGAACATTACAAGGAGTGCCATTTACTGCTCTCCTGCTAAAAATCTTATGGCAAAGCCTGCATAAAATTAGATGATTTTCTACAGTAAATTTAATAATGTGCTGTCAACTATCCTAGCTAACTTGTTTTATATCTATTTTTCCAAAGTGCATTTGTGGAGTTACAAAGGAGGTTATAAGTCAGTCAGTGATGCAAAACATTTCCTTGCAACAGATCAGGTATGTTTTTTGAAAATTTAACTTTATTTACTGTATCTATTGAGCAAATGCTTGCAAAATTACATATCTTTTCACATATGCTTTATACAATACAGGCCTTGCGCACATTAGCATTCTGACAAGAATTCTCTTGATAAGAATTTTGAAGAATTGTTCCCAGGCTCATAAGAATTCTTACAGTAATTAGCCTGTAAGAAATTTTAAACAAGATTTTGTAAGAAAATAAAAATGTTCTTATTCATAAGAATCCTTAGGCAGGAAAACAATGTTAATGTGCACAATAAAGCGAAGATTTTGATTTTTTAGGAATTCCTAGACTTCGCAAAAACAAGGAGCACATTGATGAGAAGACGCCAAAATCAACTTCTTCATGAATTTTCATTTTGGGGAGAACCACAGCTGCGTGAGCCATCTCATATCTATGAACTAAGAAGCTATTCGTTGAAGGTAATAATTTAATTTGACTTCTCCTACTAACCTTCAATTTCTCTGCTTATTACATCATTTATTGAGAGTGCAAGTTCCCCATTTCTCGATGCAAGCAAGAGAACCACAGCATTTATTGCAGAAATACAAGAATTAATGAATGAATTATAAGGTTATCACTGCTTTGTTTTCTGTGCAAGTTTTTGTTTGAATTCGATATTCAAATGAAAACTTGCACAGAAAACCAAAAGTTAAATACAGTATTTAGGAATTACCGTATGAAAGTCTAATGTAACACCATAGTCATGTAACATCATGCCCTGGCAATACTGCAAAGTATTATTCAAGTGCTACTGTCTTGGAAATGCAGCTACCTTCGTGACTGACATTTATATTGTAACATCATCATCTTCTTTGTAGGCTGGAACTCTGATAGAATGGGGAAATAACTGGTATGCGAAAACTATTCTGAAATATTTATTGACACTAAGAGTGACCACCACCAGGGTCTAGGGTGAAGCCCCTGGGAAAATTTTCAGGACCATGCCCTTGAGAAACGCCCTTTTTATTGCTAAGAAAAGCCCTTATTTGTCCTCAAAATTCAAGATCTAACTACCTAACCGCTCTCTTGACAATTTCTCTACGGATTTGGACGAATTGGAAACCAGACCTCGGAGAGAAGTGGGGGGGGGGGGGGACTCATCCCCCAATCCCCCCGTCTGTGGCACCGCCACTGACCACTACTGTTGCATGTAACCTGTGATTCAATTCTTTTTGCTTGAGAGAGCAATGACTTCAAGGTTCCTTTTTAGGGCTGCAATCTTTTGTATGTATATAGATAATTTTCCACTATATGATTTATTCATTGTTGTTGTTCCTCGCAGGGGACTAGCAATCAAGATCCGTCAGAAGGATGCCGTTGGAGGATTCTTCTCTCAAATTGGTGAACTTTATCAAGTACATCACATTTGGGGTGAGCAAACTTTCTTGGAATCTCTTTAACAGTGACAGACACTAGGAGGGACGAGGGGGTGCGATTGCCCCACCAATGTTGAGGAACACAATGGGTGTAAGCAATGCATTTCAACAGCAAAAATAGGTCCCCCCTCCAATATTTAGCAAAGTGTTGCTCTTTATTAAAGACCCATAGCTAACCATGATCCTTTGCAGCCTCAAAGTCGACTTTCGTATGATATGAAAGTCGTTTTTTGGCTGCTCTTGCCTAGTTTTGCTTGTTTTGTTTTCATTCCAAGCGCAAAGGATCATGGTTAGCAATGGGTCTTTAAGGACGTTTGACGTTTCTCGTCATGAGTCACCCTATAAACTGCTTGTAAAGAAGTATTCAGAAAGAACACGTATGCTTAGGCCATGTGCCTCTGGAACCATAACATAAACAAGAATGAATCAATTATACATGCAGCGATAATATAATATATAAAATAAAGAGTCTGGGCTCTAGTATCGGTAACGATTCACTTTATTACACACCCTATTCAATGAAAATATCGTAGCGTCTTTATAAAGTTAATCTTGTGGTGAAATTTTAATCGGGAAATGTAAGATTCAAAATGAGAATAACAATGCTTACATACAAGAAACATCGTAACATATCCATGCTTGAATTTGCTTCCGTTATTTTAAGATTGGACAGAAGAAATGAAATAAAAACTTGAATTTAATCAAGAACAATTAACAATTTATCTTTTAGGCTGCTATTTCAAGAAGTTGTAGTTTAGGAGGTTTCCCATAGAAGCAGCAAGAAAGTCTTCACACTAAATTTTTTAGCATTTTCTCCGTTTGAAGAGCCCTCGTGGCATTTTAACCCTGAATTTTAGGCTTTTCTCTAAGGCATACAGATCCTACCTGACGATTGTTGGTACTTCTTATAATAATAATCAGTTTCTTTTAAGTTGGCTGGTACATAGCTAAGTATAGTAAAATAACAAAGATTAAAAATACTACATTTGCTAATTAAGGCCAACTATTTAAAAATATACAGTTTATAAAATAATTTGATAAAATGAGTTAATATACAAGTGATATAAAATGTACAGAATAAAATGCCCAATCATAAAAACACAAGGTTNAAATAGCTATATCTGCGATTTAAATTTTGGTTCTTAGTGAAGGCAACCCCCTGGTTTACAGATACAACAGGGCACCAAGGGGAAAATAAAACAAAAGGCAGGGTAACCAGCCTGGCACTGTCACATGACATGCTCATGGCTTCCCGATTGGCTAAGAAACAGCGCATGACTTACCCATCTCTTTTTTCCTCGTATTTTGTCTCCAGCCTCGCTTTCGCTTAATTCCAGATTTGAATAATGTAATGGCCGCTCGCAGTATCAACAACGGTTTCGTTTGGCTGAATTTAAACTCGCGAAAACGACGGATTTATGTCGTTAGAAAAGCAAAGGAAAACAGAAGAACAACAAAGATACAACCAAGACCACCCTGGTATGTTTTCTATTCTAAATCTATTCCAAATAATACATATCTGGGCCTACTGAACACTCTTCCTAAGGCCCTTGTTCGGATGCTAGGTAGCAATATAGAAAAAAAAAAAAAAAAAAATTTAGCTACTCTGCTATAGTTCTACCGTTGGACTCTTAAAAAAATCTTGATTTTTTTCAGAATTAGAGGGGTTTTGTTCTTTTTTAAGAATTCAAGAAAAATTTTGAAAAGAAACTTAAAACTATCGTAATTTCTAAACTTTTTGAGGAAACATACAGTTTTCGAGAGAAAACCATAGTTTATGAATGTCTAGAATATGGTATCACCCACAAGTTTTTCACTCTTCTGGTTTACGATTTAGAAATTTGACGACATTGCATCCTTAAAAAAGTTGCTATATAAAATACGCTGTGATTTCGAAACATATTCAAGATTTAGAAAAGTCTAACGATAGAATTATAGCAACGTAGGTAAAGTTTCTTTCACCCCATTCAATTGAAAGAAATAGGTCACGGGATCTTAGACTGTCCTTTTTTAAGTTTTTCAAAGATTTGGAACCTATTCTGGGTACAGTGGGGCAAATTGGGTCTGAGTGGGGAAAAATGGGTCATTGTAAAAATGCATGAATTTCACTATCATTGTTCTTTAGTTAAAACAAATCAATTTCTATCATTAACCAAGGCAATTTTGTTAATTGAAAAAGCTGCAAGTTTACAACCAAGGACACTTCGCCTCAGTTTTAGAAGCAAAACATCAAGTGACCAATTTTCCTCTGCTCTAGTTCATTTTGCCCCACTCGACCCCACTCCTCTTTAACTCGAAAAATCATTCGTTTCTATCGAAACTTTGAGATACCGAGATTCTACTTCATATGGCATGCGCGGTAGAAAATTTAAATGATATCAAGAACGTTGTCTGATATTGACCCAAAGGGGATACGAAGAAACTTATAGTAGAATCAAGGGCGCCGACCTTGTATGAATTGGGTTTATTCGCAGTTCAGTTTTCGTGACATAGCACAGCAATTGCTGCATTGTAGTCGTTTTGCGATATCAACAGTTACAGGAGATGACCACAGGGAACCAGACAGCGCGCTTTTGATTGGTCAACACTTATACACGGATTATCAAGACAGCAATTGCTCCGTGTACTATGTCACGAAAACAGTCACACAAGGTAGGCGCCCTTGGTAGAATGCAGGTTTCTCACATAGTAGAAAGAAGATTTCTCCCATATTGTTTTTACAATTTTGGCAATTTGAGTTGTGCAGTCCATTGATTTAGTTTCTCCTTTTTCACCCAACAGTTCCCTTGGTCAATCATATGGAATCAAGAATTTTAGTGCCTGCACCATATTCACCAATGCAATAATGCGGGACAGAATCATAGTCGTGGAACAGATATGAGAGTAGTTAAGACATTTTCTATATTTTGTACATAAATTAATTTGTAAATGGTCGAGAGCAAGAAATGAAGACTTTTTTTATCCAATGCAGACTTAATTTTTTAGGTTAGCGTGTGTATTCACCCTAAAAAAGAAGCCATTTGAAGTCACCAAGCTTTCTTATTGTTACTAGTATGAGAATTGAAAAACACCCCTGTTTAAGTGCCCCGGCACATATTCTACCCCGGTTATTTTCCCGGTGGACCAAAATGAAGCAAAATCTGTCTCGGGACAAGATATGAATCTCCCCGGTACAAAACGCCTCACAAGGGAAACGTCGGCTGCTAATTGGCAAAGCTCTGAGAGAAATTTTGAGAAATAGTTTTCCACGCAGGAACAGTTCCCTGCCAACAATTATGCTGTCCTCGGTACAAAATTGGAGCTCCCGGCGAAAATCGGACTATTTCTTCGATCACCAAAACCCCGGCGAACATCTAACCTCTCGCCGAGGCACTTAGACGGGTGTGTTCAAAACGCAGTTGCGTCAATAACCAAATTAATTTAGTGGTATTTATATCCTAGTTTAAGCATTGAATTTGTAGCACTCTGCGAAATCGCAAAAATTGATGCTATACTCTTGGAAAAAGATTTGGAGCACATATTAGCAGCAAACAAGTTAGATTAAATAAATAATACCCTTTGGGGCCCCGTAAAAGCTGTGGCGATTCAAAGACGAAACGTTTTTATCCCTTTTTTAAGGATGGTTATTATTTAACCTATTTAATTGGAAGAAATCGAACCCAGTCAATTTCTCTTCATGCAACCCGCAGCAGCAGATGCGAATTATCCGTTAATTACGGTAAATTGCGTTTGGAAAGGAGTCATCGTTGTAGCGGTATATCAGTTCAGACAAGGAGCGACGCTACGCTTGTAATTGGTTTACTTTACTACCACCATTTATCTATCTGTGCCTTGAGCTCAAGATTTAAAGACCCACAGCTAACCATGATCCTTTGCAGCCTAAAAGTAGATTTTCGTATTATGTGGAAGTCGTTTCTTGCCTAGGTTTTGTTCATTTTGCTTTTTATTCAGCGCGCAAAGGATTATGGTTAGCAATGGATCTCTAAGGAGGCTATGTGATATGCATTTTCCCGCTGTGAGTATTGGAAGCTCAGACAAGTTTCTGATTACGAGACTGCAGTACAAAGACTCAAATTTTCAGGCATTGATATATCTACAACATTTATCCACATTATGTACAACTTGGTAAAGATAAAGACAAAACTCCTCGTACAATTATTTACTGTGATTGTAACTACAAGGTAACACGTTTGCTGTTGTCATGTTACAGTGTCTTCATTCAGTAAACCCAAGCATTTCCGAGGCAAATACCTCCGCAGTAACTTCTTCAGGCAAATGTTTCTGCAACATCGAAGAGGCTTCTTTTGCATCAAAGTTCTTTGACTCAGCAGAACCACTTGGCTCGGATAGACCGAGTAATGTCGACATATATTCAGCTAGCTCTGCCTCTGTAAGATGCTCTCCTGAAACGACAGTCGAAGTTTGATTTTTGGGGAAGCTGAAGAAAACGAGGGAATGAGGGTGAGATGAAAACGAAGGTAAAAGGGAAATGGCTTTACTGTCAGCTTTCCCTCATCTTCAAAGCCGTTAGATTTACCGCAAATCTGAAATAGGATACGCTCCAGCATAAACTCAAAAATAAGTACAGTCGATTTTGTTCCTTAAAAAGTTCATTTGTGAAAACTTTTCCCTCTATCAAAATAATGAATATATCTCAAGCAAGAAGAAGGATTTTTTATTATTGCAAATTTTGAACGTCTAGGAGGAAAAACTAGGCTACAAAACCTTTTCACAATTCAATTTGAGGTTCCAACAATGTTTTGAGCGAATAAATTTCGCCGTGTTTAAAAGTTGTTGATGAATAATACGCAACAAAACAAGAATCTTTATCAGATATATAAACAGTCTAGGGAATTTAGTTCTTCGTGCGTTTCTTATGATACATATAATTTGAACTCCCTTGATAATCAATTTTTGATATCATGGTTGATATGATTTCACCTTCGTTGTTTTTACGATATCATTTTAATTTTGCTCGAATACTTCGCTCTGCAAACATGATCACAACCACGAGAGCATGGACCGATCCCTTTCCATATTTCCTCATGAAGTAGACTTGGGGCAAGTCTAGCCATCAGCTGAAACGTTATGAGAGGAAGCGTTGCTCACAACTTTGCCTCGTGGTCGTGGTTAGCAGCGACAGCGACAGCGAATGACGTGAGCATTCAAGTTTTCCCGCCACTCCGAAACGAGGCATACCCATCTTTGTGCAGAGCGTCCCTGAAGTCAGCGCATGCTCAGACGAATGTCGCCTATTCTTCCAACATTCCGTAAAGGAACTTCGTAGCAAATCTTCGTAGCAACATTCCGTAGAGAAATTTCTCTCGCTATCTCCCCTTTGTTCCGTTACGGAATGTTGGAATGGCGGATCCAAGAACGATGGGAAAGGGATCGGTCAGACGGACTTCATGAAATAGACTTAGGGCAAGTCTAGCTGATGGCATTCAGAACCACGGTGAGTTCGAACTTTTAATATGCTATTACCTTTATTTTGAAGCAAATATAGAAAGTGGCCTCTGTCCACAGCAGATCTTCCCTCCTCGCTGGATTCAGTGGGGTCTCCAAGCACGTCGAAAGCACGCTCTAGCAATTCAGGATTAAGACCAAATACAGGGCGATGGTTTATATAAACTGAAATAGAAACGTAAATACAATGTATATAAAAAAATCTTCGACTGAGCATGATATTACTGAAGCAATTCCAGAGTGTAGCTTAACATTGAAATCTGAATGGGACTTTGCGAACACACGTAAAACAGCGGTGCAATCCACTACGTAAAACAGCGGTGCAATCCACTAGCGAGATTGTTGGTAAAGTCTTGGAACCAGCAAGGATTGCACTGACAAATCACATGATTGCACTGACAAATCACATGATTGATTGTTTAGTGCAATCTTTATAGATTAAAAGACTTCACCGATGCTCCCAATAAGAGACTCCAGTAATAAGTCTACTGTTTTACCTGTGGGAGCCAGTGGCACTTTAACATTCTAATAAGATCTAAAAAGATCTTGTCTTTACATATCGTAACAGCTCTATTAAGCCCCCAGGGGGCTTATTTCATTTCGGAGGCTCCAGAAGAGGGGGGTTAAAAGAGAGGGAGGCTTATTAAGGAGGAGGGCTTATTCATACAGTTAAATGGTAAGGCGATAAATTATAGCTTTTTGGGTCTTTTACTTCATATTTTGCGGAACCAACATCTAATTTTATGAGTCCAAAACTCAAATTCAAAGCAGGTTTAATCGAAAACAATATGAAAATTAACATGTTTATTGTTTTAGCGAATAAAAGGATAACCTTTGGTAATCTCCTGCATTGGTTAATTTGTAGATGGGGGCCTAATAGAGAAGGGTTTTTTTTTAATTTCGGCTCAGAAGGGAGGGGCTTATTAGAGAACGGGGCTTAATAGAAAGGGGGCAAAATCCAGTCTTTACATAAATTGCTATGCAAATTTGCGAATCGTTTGTGAGCAACTCACGTTTTATGAAATCACCAAGTGCAATCTCAGAAACGTATGCCCCCGTTTCAATATACTTGCTGAACTTTACTTCATTTATCATGTCATCAATCTGTGGATTCAAAAAGAATTCATATTTCACAAATCGAATAACTGACAATGTCCACCCCAGTTTCTCAGAGTTGGAATTAATTAGCTATATAATTTAGCTATTGTATTACAGTAATCCAACGTTAAATAAATTGATAATAATAATTCATCAGCAAAAATAGTGTCAAAATGGTTGGGTATACCTTACAGAGCCAAATTATTTACTTTGTCCACCCAACTGGGCCTGAATGCGGAAACTGGGCCTGAATGATACTACAGTCGGTCCCGACTTTCAAATCAACGAGGATATGATAGCTTTTACAAGCAACGTGAAATATCTTGGGGTTCAAATCGATTCCCAACTGAGTTGGAAAGAGCATATTACTGTTGCACTCAACAAGATTTCACGAGGAGTAGGAATGCTTAAGTACTCCAAGAAATATCTGTCTTTAGAGACTGTCCAGAAAATGTATTTAGGCATAGTAGAACCACATATTAGGTACTGTTGCTCGGTCTGGGGTTGCGCTGGTGATACCATCATACAAAAACTTCAAAAGCTACAAAATCGAGCCGCTCGTATTGTGACAAACAGTCCTTTCGATAAAACTTCGCTGCCGCTGATAGCTCAACTCGGGTGGCTAAATGTAAAAGAAATGGTTGATTTTGAAACAGCTACCATTGTTTATAAATCCCTTCATGAACTAGCACCTCCTTATATGCAGGACATGTTTCACAAACTGTCTGATTCAAGGAATCGGGTCCTACGCAATACTGAAACAGATCTTAGGATCCCACTATGTAAAACATCAAATGGGCAACGTAGCTTTTCATATCGCGGAGTGACTGTTTGGAATCAATTGAGCTCCGAAATTAAAACCGCCCAATCGCTGGCGATTTTCAAAAACAGGCTAAAAACGTTTTTGAAAAGTAATAGAGATA
>REGM01000063.1:1307727-1334446 GCA_004194415.1 Aurelia aurita
TTTGGATTTTTGCGAGAGTTATGGCATTGGAAAATTCTGTTTGGGTTCATCAATGAAGCTGTTTATCGCTGCAAAATAGTAAGACAAAATGGCCGACCGCTGGTTTCAGTCATCAGACAAAGTTGGTCTTCTGACGATCATAGCTCCATCATTTTTCAACGGATTTTTACGGGGATGGTAGCAAACTTTAATTTAACATCTGAAGAGCAAGATCATCCAACAATTGAGCAAGAATCTTTTTCCATTTCGTCACAATCTTCAGGTAAATGGGGAACAATTTTTTTGGGACACCCTGTAGATAAATCATATAGCCTTGAATATTACGATTAGACGTTTCGGGCATAACCCTTCATCAGCAATAACGAAGTAGAGTACGATAAAGTAGGAAGAGGGTTATGCCCGAAACGTCTTATTGTAATATTCAAGGCTATATATTTTATCTATTATCAATATCTTCGTAACTATTTCGATTTGGGTTGAATGATTCAGACATGATATTATGAGGTACCTTTCCAGGATGAGCAACGAGAGCCATTGATTGATGTGGATTTCCATCGATTGGCAGCATCTGCAATCCAACCTAAAACAGAACCAAACAATCCTTTAAAATCGAAAAGAAGTTTAGGCCTTATGGGAAGTGGATTGAAATTGAATCAATTTGACATAGCATGAAGTAACAAGCAGGTCAAAAAGGCAACAGGGGGGGGGGGGCGCAGAATGTGCGTCTTTGCTTGCTAACTAAACACATTGCAACTGCAGTGAAACATTCAACAGAATAATAATAGATTCTTAAATGAGATAATACCGGGGGGGATCAGTAAAATACTGAAAATCACCTTGTCTGTAGTTATATAAGCCATGTAGCCAACATCTTTCTCTTTGGTTAATGGCAAAACTGCGACCCTGCAAAGAAATCTTCCTTTCAAGAACATTCTAAAATATCTACTGGATATATCTGATATTTCTAAAATTTATAGTTGATAGAAACTTTACTGACATTAGATACAATTACTGAAATTCGACATTCGATTTTTCAAGATATTCAAGTAAATTAGTAAGCATTTCTACGTTCTGTCATATCAGGTTCTATTGGTTTATTTGCAGAATAATTCACTTTCCAAAAAAGAAGAGCTAAGACTGAATGTCCAAAAAATTTATAACATTTGAGACGTTAACACCATCCATTCAAGATTGATTAGCAAAAGTTGGCATCAATTCCTTTCTTATAAACCCATTCAAAGTTCTGCCACACATAGTCAAAAGGATAACCTTCGAATAGCCCAAGGCTATCCTTTCTCTTTCGTTTAACATTAATATTTGTAAATGTGAGCTTCTTACATAAGCGTTCGGGAAGATAAAGTCTGGGGGGCTGCCATAAAAGTCCATTGTTTACCGAATTTTTTGCCCGACTTAGGGTGGATTTTTGCCCGAAAAAGGCTGATTTTGGTAAATTTTTCCAACGTTGGGGGGCTGCCGCCCTCCCAGCTCCCAGGCTCCTACGCCTATGGCCTCTTACCTTTTCACAGTTGAGCCATATGTAGGTCCAAGTAATGTCTTCCGACACATTTTCGTTGTCGAGTTCAATAGCTTCATTTTGTACTAAAAGAAATGAAATTGATGGAAAATTCAATGGTTAAAGCAAAAGGGAATCTGAGCATATAAAGTGGCTCAAGCCATTCAAAATCAAATTCTAGCCTATCAGATATCAGTATTTTCTGTTAACATAGATCAGTTACCCAAATATGGTTCGGCGCACGTCAAGGCCTATTGTCTTTGCAAGATGTTGCTTTGAAGATAAGGCATAGGTAAGATGTTGCTCTGAAGATGCCCTAGTAGGCGAAACTAGTCAGTACTGAAAGAAAATAAAGAAGCGCAAACAACCAAATTGATGCCTGTTTTCTTCGAGCAGTTAGGCCCTCTTCAACGGTACACTATATACTCTAGATAAGGTATATATAAGGATTTGTGGAAAACTTTAATTCAAACAACAAACGACAGAAAAGAGTAAAGAGAAACACTTGATTCAAATATCGATAAAAATTTACCAGAAAGAAAGTTTTGATATGATTCCCAATGAACTGATGTGACTCGTTGATGTGTGCAGATAATGGTTGGTGAAAAAGTCGATAACAGCCTCAATTAATTGATAGAAAAAAAACGGAAAAAGAGGTTACCTGATCATTAACAATAAGTAAAAAGTCTTCTGTAATTATTGGTGGATACCATGCAAAGCATGTCGGGACTGCACTTTGTTCAATACGATCGGAGGCTATGAGCTTAAAGTCATCTTCTTTACTGTTTTCCAAATCATATTCGACCTGTTGAAAGCAGATACGGCGAAATAAAGCATTTTAGCTCTTAATATTACACACAAATTGACTAAGATAAGACGTTTGAAATTTCAAGCAAATACTTGTCGTTCGCCATCAACATGGAAGCGTGCAGGCCTAACGTCTATATTAAGTCTATAGTTGCTTATGACTGAAGTCTATAAAACAAAATGCAATTTAAATCCACCATTCATGAAGGATATTTTTATGCAGCGAAACATTAGCTACAATCTAAATGACGCTCAACTGCCAAAGGTACGAACCACGTCCTTTGAGGTTGAGTCGACAACGTACCTTGGAAATAAACTGTGGCAATTTTTACCGCAAGAAATAAAACAAGCAAACACCCTTCCTATTTTTAATAAACAAATTAAATTTTGGAATGGTGATAAATGCAACTGTAGGCTCTGCAAAGTATATATCCCAAAAGTTGGGTTTCTAACAGGATAGATGTCTAAATGTGCTTTTATCTTGCATATATTGTAAGAAAAACACTTTTTAACCATTTATTTCCAGAAATTGTAAATTTTTCTTTAATTTTAGTTTAGTAGGCCTTAATTAGCTCTAATTCAGCTCCATTTATTCAGCCTACGTAAAATAAATAATTGATGATGATGATGATGATGATGATGATGATGAAATACTGTTTCATTGGAAGTTAATAAGTTTTTAAGTCCTCAATTTCACTTCTTTGATAACCAGGAAAGTGACGATAAATATTTCAGCAAACAGCCATATTTTTTAATGATTTACTTAACGATTGCCTGTTACAAAATGAGATCAAAGATTCGGTGTTTTTTAATAGAACCAAAGCTATTTAAAAAATTAAAATAATTTGATATATTATTATTGACAAATAAGTTAATTGATACACCTAGATGTTTCAAAAGTTCTCACCAAAAAACGGTCCTCTCCAAGTGAAAATAATCTTGGTCTCTCCTCGTCTAGTATTTTTCCGAAACATACATCTGAAGAAAAAAGAATTTTTTTGACAAGTCAAAGGAAACATTGACAGTTCCAAAAAATTAGTTTTTCTGAATGGAATTTTTCTTTTTACATAATATCGGGAAATCTACTACGTTCAAGGAGAAATTGTTGAGAGATTACCTCTGCAAATTTGAACATTGAAAAATTGAGCTTGACACTGGCCTGAGAATGAATTTGAACATTGTTTTAAGCTTGCCTTGGTCTATTTGATCGCTAAGCACAGGAAAGCTTTGGAAATAAGGTCAAATTTAAACAAACAGGAATTTATGTAGCAGATGACGAGAAAGCTGCGCGGATGGCATGAATAGACTTTGTAACTTAGTCACTAGGAAACCCCCCCCCCCCCTGCACCCCCAAATAATTTCAAGTCTTAAAGTTAGTTGACGGAGATAAATAGCTAACTCAGAGCTGCATACGCAGGGGACTGGGTAAGATAAAAATAGATCTGGTATCTTAGCCAATGAAAATTGACCAACTTTGTGTGATCAACAATTTCACGTGATCAGTTTGTTTCTGTGGTTCCAATTTCACGTGATCACTTCAGTCACACGTGGAAAGACAAGCGCTGATTGGTCAATTCAATTGTGTACTAAATTTCAATTGAGTTGAATTGAAACTATTTTTGGAACGACGTTGGCTTTAGCGCCGTCAACTAACTTTAACATACCAACAATTGCTTTGTAGTGAGCTCTCTGTTTGCCAATGTAAACCCATGGTTGTGAGTTGTTGCCTGGCTGGGCTTTGAACAAAGTTACGCAACGATCCATATCCTACAGAAAAATAAGTTTATATATTCGACTTGAGTCAGATAAATCAATAGACAATGACGCTAAAGATGGCGGCTTCAAAGACTTGTTGTGTTTTGCTGCAAAGCATGCTGATAAAAGGCTCCCTGACGACCACCTAACGACGTAAAAATTTTGGTTTGCAGTTTCGACTAGCTAGCTTGAATTCGAATCGACCTTGAAGTCGAATGCAACATGGTTCGAAAGGAAACCATTCCAAAGCAGAAAAAGTAAAGTTTTGATTCGAATTGAAGTTCTACTTAAAGATTCGCGTTCGAATTAAAAAATTTCCTATTTGTTTACATTGATTAATTGTTCCGAACTTTACCACAGCTAGCTAGTTGAAACGGCAGACCAAAATTTTTATGTCGTTAGGTGGTCAGGGAGCTTTTTACCAACATGCTTTGCGCAGCCGCCATCTTTAGAGATATTGTCTATTGCTGTTTGCAATGACTGACGTAATAATATCATTCTACAAAGAGTAGGTCAGCTGAAGTTTTAATAATTCTTTATCCAAAATTCCACGCAAATCCTTGCTACGTTTCATATTTCGTTGAAGAACTATTCGCCTGTATGAAGCCACACTTGTTCTCAGCTATATTCCGTTGGCTTTTTGTTAAACTATTCTCTAGGTCCTTTATAGAACATAACGCAAGGTTAAAGGGAATCTAAGCATATAAAAGGAGCTCAAGCCACTTGCGGTCAAATTGCAGCCAATCAGATATCATCATTTCCTGTTGACATAGATCAGCTACCAAAATGTGGTTCGGCAAGTCTCAAGGTCTATCGTCTTTGTACGGCTATTTTTATCAAAAGCTTATATATGCTTAGATTCCCTTTAATAGCAGTACGGAATACTATTTAGGATATCGCATACTTTGCAGCCTGACGAAAGATATACAGTTTAGTGTTCTGAATTATCATGAATTATCATGAATTATCATGAATTATCATTCAGTGTCTTGAAGTACCCTTACGACCCTTCCTTTTTCTAGCATATTGGGTGACCCAAAAAA
The DNA here is from genome assembly GCA_004194415.1 of Aurelia aurita. Lineage (NCBI taxonomy): Eukaryota > Metazoa > Cnidaria > Scyphozoa > Semaeostomeae > Ulmaridae > Aurelia > Aurelia aurita. The sequence goes on from REGM01000063.1 coordinate 1,312,846, forward strand.
ACATCGAAGCAGAAAGGTCTGCTATATGAAATAAAGTGCCAAGCGTGTAGAAATGAATGATGTTGATGCAAGCGATATTTTTTCTTACCACCAATATACAATGCAATTTTTTCGCTTATTTTTCTGATATCCATAAATTGGAAAAACTTATATTATAATCTAGTAGAAAAACATAATATTTGTACTTGCGGATGATGCTAAGAATCTGCAGTCGTATGAAAATGTGACTTTCAAGATTGGAAAATTTGAAAAACTTATATTATAATCTAGTAACAAAATATAATATTTGTACTTGCGGATGATGCTAAGAATCTGCAGTCGTATGAAAATGTGAGTTTCAAGATTGGAAAATTTGAAAAACTTATATTATAATCTAGTAACAAAATATAATATTTGTACTTGCGGATGATGCTAAGAATCTGCAGTCGTATGAAAATGTGAGTTTCAAGATTGGAAAATTTGAAAAACTTATATTATAATCTAGTAACAAAATATAATATTTGTACTTGCGGATGATGCTAAGAATCTGCAGTCGCATGAAAATGTGAGTTTCAAGATTGGAAAATTTGAAAAACTTATATTATAATCTAGTAACAAAATATAATATTTGTACTTGCGGATGATGCTAAGAATCTGCAGTCGCATGAAAATGTGAGTTTCAAGATTGGAAAATTTGAAAAACTTATATTATAATCTAGTAACAAAATATAATATTTGTACTTGCGGATGATGCTAAGAATCTGCAGTCGCATGAAAATGTGAGTTTCAAGATTGGAAAATTTGAAAAACTTATATTATAATCTAGTAACAAAATATAATATTTGTACTTGCGGATGATGCTAAGAATCTGCAGTCGCATGAAAATGTGAGTTTCAAGATTGGAAAATTTGAAAAACTTATATTATAATCTAGTAACAAAATATAATATTTGTACTTGCGGATGATGCTAAGAATCTGCAGTCGCATGAAAATGTGAGTTTCAAGATTGGAAAATTTGAAAAACTTATATTATAATCTAGTAACAAAATATAATATTTGTACTTGCGGATGATGCTAAGAATCTGCAGTCGCATGAAAATGTGAGTTTCAAGATTGGAAAATTTGAAAAACTTATATTATAATCTAGTAACAAAATATAATATTTGTACTTGCGGATGATGCTAAGAATCTGCAGTCGCATGAAAATGTGAGTTTCAAGATTGGAAAATTTGAAAAACTTATATTATAATCTAGTAACAAAATATAATATTTGTACTTGCGGATGACGCTAAGAATCTGCAGTCGCATGAAAATGTGAGTTTCAAGATTGGAAAATTTGAAAAACTTCTATTATAATCTAGTAACAAAATATAATATTTGTACTTGCGGATGATGCTAAGAATCTGCAGTCGCATGAAAATGTGAGTTTCAAGATTGGAAAATTGGAAAAACTTATATTATAATCTAGTAGCAAAATATAATATTTGTACTTGCGGATGATGCTAAGAATCTGCAGTCGCATGAAAATGTGAGTTTCAAGATTGGAAAATTGGAAAAACTTATATTATAATCTAGTAGAAAATATAATATGTGTACTTACAGAAGATGCTAAGAATCTGCAGTCATATGAAAATGTGAGTTTCAAGATTGAGTCGTGGCAATGATAAAAATCTGATTTCGTTTCACCATCCCCATTATCTGTTAAAGTTAATCCGTCGATGATTGTTACGCGACCAGACGAGAATCCAACAGCTGCAACATACAAAAAACAAGAATATACTGAAAGGGTAAAAAATTTGGCCCTTTGCAAATTTATGCCGATTGAGTAAGAAAAATGTTTAGACATCTGAGAGCCTGTAGCTCTCAATCCAGTTATTGGACTCCTATAAACTGATAGTAACTGCGTAGCTAATTCGTCAATTTAGATAAGAAAATTTAGTTTGTCAAAATCCGTTATATCGTTCTCATATTATAAGCAAATTAAAAATGCTTCATCTCAAAGTCTTTCAAAACAAGCCTGAAATTCTTGATAAAACTTGCTAGCAATTTAGCCCAAGCCATCATAATATAACTCTTATCTCTCTATCTTATTGCTCAAACATTTACTAGGTCTATAAAGAGGCTGCTGCATAATCGTATACACTTGGGACAGTCCTTCAGCCATTTTTCGTCTATTTTCTATTATCATGAGGCTGGATTGCTAACAAATGTTATCAAGGATTTTAGGCCTGTTTTGAAGGACATTGAGATCAACATTTTTTATAAGATCGCTTGTAATTTGAGAACAATACGACCGATTTTGACAAACTACATTTTTTATCTAAGTTGACATTTTAGCTACACAGGTATTACCAGTTCATAGGAATCTGATAAATGGTTTGAGAGCTACAGGCTTTCAAACGTCTAAACATTTTTCTGACTCACCCGGTATTTTTGTAAGACCCAGGGGGGTTACTCTCTAACTTTCAATACGGGAGGGTCCATGCCAGTATTTCAATACTGACCCCTAAATATTGAGTCTAATGTTTTGGAGATCCCAAATATTGTTCTTTATTTCTGGCTCTGGGTCTTGGAGAACCCAAATATTGTTATTTATTACATTATATATTAACAGGCGAACACTAAAGTACAGGACGTACAAATGATTTGGATCACTGTAATGGCGCCGAATTGCATGATTCTCCCTTTTCAGATTCATGGACCAGAAGGAAACCTCACTCCAAATCCCCCCACCTCAAAACATCACAAGAAGCTCATAAGATTCTAACTACTGTCCCAAAATTTATCCCAGGAGAAAAGCATAGCAAAATAAACTTACCTATAAAATCACCAACGGGACTAAAGGACACACATGTAATTTCTTGATCTTTCCCAAATTGCCTTGATTTCATCAATTTTCTGGGTTGGAAGAGAAAAATGAAAGTATTCAACAAGAAAGGTTGAAAAATAAAGGTTACCATGAAAATAGCTCATCTATTAAAATAATACAAATACATTCGAAGGTTTAATGAAGACATAATACATTCGAAGGTGTCGTGGCGCAGTGGTGTAACCCTCTGACTTTGCAGCCAGAACAGTCAAGCGGACAGGGTTCGATCCCAGGTAGAGCCCCACCATTTGAGCGTCATGACAAGGGGTCGAGGACTCGATTAGGTCTTCTCTACTTCTGCGATCCCAGCGCTTGGCGCTAAAAACGCAACTTCACCTTCACCTTACAAACAAGTCATCTAAGTATTCTCTTCTACCTAAATGACTAGTCTAAGCCATTATTATTTCTGGTTATCTATTTGGTAAAAGAAAGGGGTGACATTGAAGATTCCGTAAAATTAAAGTCTGTCCCCAATTAGATGTCACGTGAGATTTGCGATAACGCAAAATTGATAGTGCAAAACATTTCAATTGTTTTATTCGCGGTGAGACAGAATTTCTTAGGACAATATCAAATGTGTCTAAAATCACAAAATGCTTAGCCTAACAGGCATCAGACAATTTCTCCCATACTCGCCAATGTTTGGATCCACTGAAAATTTGACNCCCAGGAAAAGCCCCACCATTTGAGCGTCATGACAAGGGGTCGTGGACTCGATTAGGTCTTCTCTACTTCTGCGATCCCAGCGCTTGGCGCTAAAAACGCAACTTCACCTTCACCTTACAAACAAGTCATCTAAGTATTCTCTTCTACCTAAATGACTAGTCTAAGCCATTATTATTTCTGGTTATCTATTTGGTAAAAGAAAGGGGTGACATTGAAGATTCCGTAAAATTAAAGTCTGTCTCCAATTAGATGTCACGTGAGATTTGCGATAACGCAAAATTGATAGTGCAAAACATTTCAATTGTTTTATTCGCGGTGAGACAGAATTTCTTAGGACAATATCAAATGTGTCTAAAATCACAAAATGCTTAGCCTAACAGGCATCAGACAATTTCTCCCATACTCGCCAATGTTTGGATCCACTGAAAATTTGACCAAATCTCTTAAGTTTTGACCCCAAAAATAGATATAGAAATCGTTGTGCGTTTGCACTACCCTTCATTTGAAGGAGTATTGCCACGCAGCTGATTAGCTCCTAAAAACAATGGGATCCTATTGTTGTACCGGGTGTCCCAAAAAAAGTACTCCTGTTTGAAAAATAACCAAAAATTGATTACATATCCGATCTTTAAATTTCTATTTTTGACAAGTAGATCATAGACCAAATTATTTTCCCAGATGTAGCTGATCTCGTGATTGGTTTTAAAATCAGCAAATTTAGCTCTTTTTATCGCTGCCTCGTTTTGAAGCATACTGCAAAAGTATCGATGATTACCAGTTTAATTTCTTGTTTTACATCAAGCTTCTAGTTTGGTCATAAATGTCAGAAAGAAATGCAAACTATCATTGTAGACTTAAAGGATAATGAAAAATCTCAAAATAATGGCTGTTAGCCAAGATTTACAATGTTGCATAAAAAGTATAGCTCGGAATTAGGGTTTTCAACCTGTTATTGTATACCCTTTAAGTACTGAAAAGAACCATTTTATCTTCTTTAAATATATTTGGACCACTGAAAAAAGAGGTCAAAAAGAAAATTTGATGATAGGTTTGATAATCGAATTTTGGTGATTTTTTAAACAGGAGTACATCTTTTTGGGACACCCGGCACAAACAAGCGCAACTTTACCCCTCAAAAAAATGGCAACCGAGTATACAACAAAAGGATCCTATTGTTTTAAGAGCCAATCAGCTGCGCGACAATACTCCTTTAAAAAGAATAGAAACGAATTATGAAATACATACTTTTTGCCATAGTTCCATAGTTGTAGCATACCGCTGAATCCTCCTACGCATATTCTTGTCCTGAGAAGAATGAAGTTTTTAAATATGGCTCCTTCAATTCTTCAGAAAAAAACATTCAAAATTTATTTGAATCTAACATCTAATGCAAAATTCACCTTCTGGACTTCTCGTTGACTTTTCAAGCAATAACAAAGATTCTTAGAGTTTTAATTGAAAATTAAAAACAAGATTTCGGTCATGCAGCCTGAGACCCAACCTCGTCCCCAGAGTGAGTTTGTTGGTGCTCTACCTCTACTCTGGGATACAAGTCGCTTTTCGGCAATTTGATTGGCTGTTCGAAAACAATAGAAAACGTAAACTATTTCTCGAAAAGTTCCTAAGTATTCAAATAAAAGCCACAATTATTACATTGTTACTGTATTGTTAGGAATCGAGGCCACATAATTAGCATTATCAAGATAACCACCAATCCATAATGGCTGCTAATCCGCCCTTATTTTGGGCGAATTTGAGCAATGTGTACCAGGGTGTTCATTCGGCTTCATGATTAGCGTATGACGTAAGAACACCCTGGGAACGAGGTTGTCTGAAACCATAATTGAACAATATGGATATTAGACAATTGTAGTAGCCAAAGAATTAAGTTGGAAAGAAATAATGATAGCAGCCAGTGGCGGACACAAGGGGGGGGGGGGTGAGGGGATGCGGTCGCCCCCAATGTTGGGCAATACAACAACCTTTTCTTTGAAAACAATAGGAAATAAACAATGCTTTCTAATTGAAACAATAGCTTCGCCCCCCAATATTTGGCAAAGTTTCCGCCACTGCTAACAGCCCTCTTTGGAAGACTAGCTTTATTGACATACTCACTCATGTGGGTGGCAAGCGATGGCTTGAACTGATTTTTCATTTTCTTGTCGTATGTACTATAGGGTTGAAAGTAAAATATCAAATTATACCTTGTGACAAAAAAGTAGTACAGCAGTGAAACTGTATATCAAGAATACTGCCCTGTCGATCGAGCGAGAAAGAACTTTACTGAATATTACTGAACACTACTGAACACTATTGGACACAATGAACTTTACTAAAAATACTGTGATTAAAAGACCCCCTGCTAATTATGATCCTTCGTGGCGCCAAAGCCGACTTTCGTATTATCTGAAAGTCGTTTTTGGGCTAGATTCTCTTTGCCTTGCTTTTCATTCGGCGCACAAAGGATCATGGTTAGCAGTGGGTCTTTAACTTATGTATGAGCTGAAGTCTTACCTCGACTTGACTGCCTGCAGATTTAAAGAATAAAACATTTGAACGCGTCGTACCAACTACCATGTCATTAATAATGAAGGCATTAGCTTGTAAAGTTGAGCTTGCTGGGTAGCCTTCTAATTTTTTCAATGTCCTAGAAAGAAACAAATATGTAGAAAAACACCAGTCTGTTAACAAAATCATATCTAAAAAGCATAGCTATAAATTTTAGAGGATCGAATAACTAAAATCTGTCTAAAATTAGATGTCACGTTAATTAGATGTTCATCTCAATCCTGACCCGACATCTAATGTCAGACAGAAGGCAGAACCTAGTATAGTATCCATTAGTTTTTTAATCTTTAGTAGTGTACAGTAGTTGTACGTAGCTTTACGTTGCGTGTCTTTATGTTTTGGCCATGGGGTAGTCATTGACTTTTGCTCCCCTTGGTATCGTTCCTGTAGTGTTGTATAGTAATTAGATAAGTATAGTAGAATGTAAGATTTATTGCAAATTCTTTTATATGAATAAAAAATAAAAAGATGTCACGTTAAAATGTCCGCGAATAAAAACAATTGAAAAGTTTTGCATGTTTAATTTTGCGTTATCGCAAATCATACGTGACATCTAATTTGAGACAGACTGTAGGTATTCTTGTTTGCTTTAATTTTAGTTTCTTTGCTGTAATTCCATCGTGACCATCTTCGATATCTTGATATTTATAAAATGACAGTACTTCCTCGTGATTGGCTTTTAAGGCTATGACGTAATCGAATTCGTACATCACAAACCAAAAAAGCGACCGACTTTTGCACACCATCATATTCTAGATCTTCATTACATTAAGAGTTTTAACCATTTTCTCTCGAAATATCTTGCAGTTACAACGGTGAAATAACAGTGAAATACAAAAGTTCATTTCAAACACCATGTGAGCAAAAAGTAATAAGAACGTCACGATCTCTTTATAATGAGGCTATACGTGTCAAGATGGATAAAACAAATTTCGAGTTTCATCTTTGGAAGAATTTCGCAGCAAAATTATCTCCATTCATACAGACGACATGTCACGTGACTTGACCAATTCGCACTCGAAAATCCAAGTTGGGGTAAATGAAGCCATTACAAAGTATAGCGTCGCACTGGGATTTCGAGAGTGTCTCATTTATTTATCGCAATAAATAAATTCAAAAAGCTTGGAAGCTGTTCAAATCATTACAAAACTTTAGCGGATAGATAGGCGAACGTCGAAAAGGAAGGTTGACTTCAAAGAAGCGACGAGCAACTCACAACTGAGGGAGATTGTGCCACTGTTTACAATATTATCGTCGCACAGGCAAGTTTCTCACAGCTTTCTTGGACTAAATTTATAGTTTCCTTTGAAGAATAGCTTATTCGTGCAATTATTTCATTGATTTGGGTCTGACTGACGATTGCTACATATCCTTTCCATATTCACTATCGCAAGGGAGAATATAAGAGCTGTTTTATGCAACTTTTTGCAAATTTCCTATAGAAACCTATGGAAATTTTCTGAATATTTACCCCAAAACAAGATGGCGTCGTGTTTTTAACGCTTCTGTGACGTCATGCCGTCTGTATGAATAAAGCAAGGAAACCTTTGTGAAGATTCAGGTCTCCGATATCACAAAGCAATAGACAATAACGCTAAAGATGGCGGCTTCAAAGACTCTGTTGTGTTTTGCTGCAAAGAATGCTGGTAGAAAGCTCCCTGACGACCACCNCGCTGTTTACAATATTATCGTCGCAAAGGCAAGTTTCTCACAGCTGTCTTGGACTAAATTTATAATTTCCTTTGAAGAATAGCTTATTCGTGCAATTATTTCATTGATTTGGGTCTGACTGACGATTGCTACATATCCTTTCCATATTCACTATCGCAAGGGAGAATATAAGAGCTGTTTTATGCAACTTTTTGCAAATTTCCTATAGAAACCTATGGAAATTTTCTGAATATTTACCCCAAAACAAGATGGCGTCGTGTTTTTAACGCTTCTGTGACGTCATGCCGTCTGTATGAATAAAGCAAGGAAACCTTTGTGAAGATTCAGGTCTCCGATATCACAAAGCAATAGACAATAACGCTAAAGATGGCGGCTTCAAAGACTCTGTTGTGTTTTGCTGCAAAGAATGCTGGTAGAAAGCTCCCTGACGACCACCTAACAACATAAAAATTTTGGTCTGCTGTTTCGACTAGCTAGCTTGAATTCGAATCGACCTTAAATTCGAATGCAACATGCTTCGAAAGGAAACCTTTCCAAAGAAGAAAAAGTAAAGTTTCGATTCGAATAGAATAGAAGTTTTAATTAAAGATTCGCGTTCGCATTCTAAAATTTTCCTATTTGTTTACACCGATTACTCATTCTGAAATTTCTCGCAGATAACTAGTCGAAACGGCAGACCAAAACTTTTATGTCGTTAGGTGGTCGTCAGGGAGCTTTTTACCAGGATGCTTTGCGCGGCCGCCATCTTTAGCGTTATTGTCTATTGTCCTTCCCAACAAATAGATTTCACACCTTTGGGTTCACTCTGTCCAATCAAAATAAACAGAGATCGCAAAACATTATCCTTGGCTGCCCTGAAGGTGTGAAATCTATCCTTCAGAAAGGCAAATCGCTTTTGGAGAGCTGAATATTTTGTTTCAAAAAATTCAACCTTGCTTCTTCGAAAGCATAAATACTGTTTGATTCATATAGGTTACAATAATGTAAGATATTTTATGGAAAATTATTATACCTTGGACTGTCATCTTCCTGCGCTGAATATGAGAACGATATTGCATTTATTGGACCTGCCTTCTGAAAATGCTGGTACCTAAAATCAGAAGTCACAATATTTCAGATCCTTTCATCAATGCAGTGTAAGTGAAACCGACGAGGGAGGTTTATTGAGCAACAAAATCGTTTAAATAACCAACAGACTAACTTTATTTTTTTCATTTTTTATTATATTCTTTATACACAAATTAACCCTTCAGCAAATTAAAATATATAACAACTACTTACAACGATAAAAATTTGAAGAATATAAATCTACAGCCCAATAAAACCTAACCATTGCTGATCTTCCAGGGAGTTGTGTTTGAGAGTCTAGCTGTTTAGATGCGTTTTAAGTTCTTTTTTAAAACGATTCAGTGTTGGTAGCTCACGAATTTCGGCAGGTCTGTCATTCCATATCTTGAGAGCTGCGTAGTGAAACCTTTTTTTGCAAATTCAGTCCTATATCTAGGGATCTGGAGATCTTTGCAGTGCCTCGTATTGTAGGTCAAGTGGAAAGATCTCAGTTGGTATTTATTCCATAGGCTTTCGGGGCATAGTCTGTTCATAATGGTTTGTTTCCTCAATAATTTCAGGACCCTAATGATAACAGTATATCTTGTACTGATAGGTTATCCTGTTGAAATATTCGAATATTATTATTATTAATCTTGTAGGTCATGACATTCCGATCGTAACGGAAAAGATTTTCTACGTTTAACCAGGAAGCCGACCAGTTAGATTTTCTGAATACTTATTGAGGTGAAATTAGGCATGCTGTTCTGAAGGCATTCAGTACAAACCATTCTGAAATCAGATGTGATTTTAGTTTTAGCCAGTGAAATCAAACAGGAAAACAGCAATCATTCATAATCCAGCAAAAACTGAAAGGCAGAAATAAAATGAATTGTAATGAATAACTTACCAGTTTGAGAGTTTGAGATCACCATCAAAGAATTTCACATTTCCAGTAACATCACCAGTTGCAATATATCTATAAACACAAACATATGAGTAGTATGTTACTGTGTTAATAAAAGATGCATTTGATAATGTTCATGCTATTACTGAAATAACACACAGTAGATGGAAAACAGCACTTATCCGCCACATACTATCGAGTATCACACCTTAATTTATAAATTAGATGTGGAAATATCACACGAACCTCCACGAAAATGTAAAAGTTTCAAAACAAGTAAAATCTCCTAGCTATTGAGCTCTGAAATTTGATCGTAGAACAAGACATTAATTCTGAACTATTTTTCCTGTTACTTGCTTGCTTGCTTGTTTGAATACAATAATACGATATGAACAGTATATCATAACTTCTTACTTGTCACATAAGGTTAAGACAGTGAGTGCCTTTTCTTGCATGTTTACAATCTTGAATGCTTTTCTGTTGCATGCCAGATCCCCCTCTGAATGACACCATACCACAATATTTCCACAACTCGTTGCTGTCAAAGCTCGATCTGTACCAGGCAAAAATACTGATTGGCTGTACTGGCCAACTGTTTTATTAAAATCCTAGGATGAATAGAAATAGCAATTTGAGGTTGTTCCTTCCTTTGGGATGACTGCACTTTAGCGGACCAGATTTGTGTCATATCTCTCAGGAACGAATTTGACCAAATACCCTACTAACCCTAACTAAACCCTACCTTACCCTAACTAAACCCTAACTAACCCTAACCTACCCTAACCTAAACCCTAACTAACCCTAACTAAACCCTTTTTCCGAAACCTAACGCTAACCCTTATCCCATGACACATAACGTGCCGATATTGAAAGATGGTCCGCTAAAGTGCAGACTAGCCCTTCCTTTTGAACTTAGAAGCTGTAACTTTTGCTCCATGCTGGTTGAATGTAAGAGAAAGGAGTTTAGTTAGGGTTAGTTTTGGATTTAGCAATTTAGTTAGGGTTAGTTTGGGGTTAAGAGACGGTCATTCATCTAGTCAACTACGGAACAGTACCATAACTAGCATGGGAATCACATCTTTAAAAAACATTGTTTGATGCATATTTGTTTGATGCATATTTCATTTGATTTAATGGCTTGAAAGGAACTTCAGGTACTTTGCTATAAGTGTTCATTGGCAGTCCTTGATATCTTGATTATTCAAAAGAATTATTGCATTTTTCTTTTAATNCCTAACTAACCCTAACCTAAACCCTAACTAACCCTAACTAAACCCCTTTTCCGAAACCTAACGCTAACCCTTACCCCATGACACATAACGTGCCGATATTGAAAGATGGTCTGCTAAAGTGCAGACTAGCCCTTCCTTTTGAACTTAGAAGCTGTAACTTTTGCTCCATGCTGGTTGAATGTAAGGGAAAGGGGTTTAGTTAGGGTTAGTTTTGGATTTAGCAATTTAGTTAGGGTTAGTTTGGGGTTAAGAGACGGTCATTCATCTAGTCAACTACGGAACAGTACCATAACTAGCATGGGAATCAAATCTTTACAAAACATTGTTTGATGCATATTTGTTTGATGCATATTTCATTTGATTTAATGGCTTCAAAGGAACTTCAGGTACTTTGCTATAAGTGTTCATTGGCAATCTTTGATATCTTGAATATTTTCAGAATTATCGCGTTTTCCTTTTTATTGAAAGAATTTACGAAAAACTTTGAAAAAAAATTAATTTGTTGTAAATCCTAAATTAGCAGAGGAAAAACGGTGCAATCTTCAAGAAAGCGATAGTTGGTGAAGGTTTATAATATGGCTGTAAGCAGAAATCCATAGCTTTTCTGGTTCATGATTTAGCAATTTGATGACGTCACAACCGGAAAACTGCTTGAAACACAGAAGACGCTGTAATTCTGAAAATAATCAAGATATCAAAGATTGGCAATGAACACTTATAGCAAAGTACCTGAAGTTTCTTTCAAGCCATTAAATCAAACGAAAGATGCATCAACCAACCGTGTCATGTTTTTTAAAGATTTGATTCCTATGCTACCATAACTAGTAACGGTGACAGTGAAAATAACACTCACATGTGAGCTGATGAGCTACAGATTTCTTATAAGGGCTTAAAAACCCAGTCAAACCCGTTGGGTCATTCATTCCATTGAAGTTCCAAACAGCAAATTTTTTTGCTGGACACATTAGCCATGTTGTAAAACAATCTTTGCAGTCTAAGAACATTATATATATACAACCATACAACCAGAAAGACATATACAACCAGAAAGACAAGCTTTCAAAGCTCACCTTGTCAGTGAGAGATGGAGCAACATAGTGTAGGTTTTCATTCTCCTGGTAGAATAAAAAAACTTTCATTTAACATTGAAAACATATTGGCGATAAAAAGATCCAAAACTATTTTCTTATTTTATCTAGATAATACAAAAAGAAAACAAACAACTTTTACACGGCAAGACAAATATTTACCTAATGCATAAAGCGAGATTACATATATTAATATATATATACAACAATTTTGTCTTACTTTTCAGATATAAAACGACTGATTACACATCGCGACTGATTACACATCGAAATATTTACTTTGTAGATATGAGAAGGTCGATTGTCCTGTAAAAAACCTTTGAGAATAGAGGTCTTATGAAAACTCAGAAATGAACCTAATTACATATATTTCTTGACCATTTCTTGAAAATTCTTGATCTAAAATCAGCCTACCGCATATGAATTGAAAATCACCGACCAAATTTTCTAAGGACTGAACTACGGAGAACAATTAGATATTTCTTCAAATTGGGAATGTAACTGAAAAATTGATTACTTATGATCTTCATTTATGATATTCATAATATGATATGATATGATATGATATGAAATGATATGAATATCATATATGTTAAATCGATTTATGATCTTTATGTTCTTCATTCTTATTACATATATATATATATGTAATATATATATATATATATATATTACATATATTACCCTACTATAGGAGATTAAAACCACGGGGTGGGGGCCTTCCTTAGTAAAGGTACCTGGGGATGTGCCACGCTCAAGGATATACTTTTTCGGACTCCCAGTCTCGCCAAGAGTATACTTTTTGGCAATTTTAGTCTAGGCCAGTCTAGGCAAGGGTATAATTTTTGGCGATTTTCGTCCAGGAAAGGCCAAATGTTCTTAATTTGTGTATAGAAACCCCAAATTTGGGAGATTTTAGTCTAGAGGCGGCGAAATTTTGGTGATTTGTGCCTAGAAAACGGCAAATTATGGCACTTTTGGTCTAGAATTTAGTCTAGCCAAAGGTATCATTTTCACAAAAATNTCCAAATTTGGCCAAAAACCCCCCCCCCCCCCGCGATTAAAACAGCTAGTAATGACGGTGTATTAAATGTACTGTAAAACTACCGCAAATCAGAGGGGAAACACTGAAAATTAAAGCAATTTAGACCAAATTAAAATTCGTGTTAACTGCATGCAGCCTTAATTTCCTAAAACGAGATACTGTAGCTTGCTTGTAATATCGACGTCTAGAAATTTAACTTTAATTATCATGGGGAACAGTCAAGCCGTTTTATAATTTTATTCTACAAGGTGTTAAAAAAAACGCAACCCACTTTCATTCGAGATTCTTCAGAAAATAATAAGGTTTGAATAAATTTGACGCATACCATCTGAAAGCACAATCTATCTTCTTTCCAATTATATCCAGCTTGGGGACATTAATTGAATTATTTATCACTTAATTGACATTTTAGTAAGTATGGCCTATTTTAGATGCAGGAAAGTGGTAGGACATTTACATAAGCAAAACACCATCTTTGTGAGAGCTTATTTTATAATTTTTAATAATTGTGTCTCATGGGAGTAAATATGTATGTTTCTTACCTAAGGCCATCCCCTCGAGTGCTTCTAGGCCTGAAATGTTTTCACAAAATCTGTTTTGTAACTTTTGCGGTAAAAAAGGTCTTGATTTTGCTCTTACAGCATGCTGCATCTAAAATAGGCCATACTTACTAAAATATCAATTGAATGATAAATAATTCCATTAATGTATCTAAATTGCATATCATTGGAAAGAGGATAGATTATGTTTTCAGATGGCATACAGTACATCTAGTTGTTGGCTCCAGTGGGAATTAACAGAGCAAGTAACTTCGTTTGAAGAGGAAAACCCAACTGTAATAAAACTGTATTTGTGTTTACTAACTTCGATTGTTTTTAATGTAGTTATCGATCTTCTAGGGATTGTACTCACATTGTATAAGCAACGCTATGCCAGGAAAATCGTGCTACATAGATTTACTGTTGTGTAGAAGGTTATAAATAAGAGTGGGACTTAAAGTGGTTTTAGGCCATCCATAAGTATCATCGACGATAAAAGCAAGATACAGATATCGGTACAGAAACTCGCAGAGAATGAAACCTGGCTAATTGGACAGCATGGAAACCTGATCGAGAGAAGCAAGTTACTCAAGCCCGGCGCACGTATGAACTTGATAACATTGAACTGCAATTTATTTATCTGAAGACATTTGTTGTTATTTTGTATATCGAAATTGAGTTTGCATGATACAGGTGTTTCTTTGCCACTTCACTAATGTTATCAGCGCAACACTATTCAACAACACCACAACAACAACAACAACAACAACAACAACAACAACAGTTGATTGTCGGAATCATAGAATCAGGAACTTATTAACTTACCCAATAGTAGAATACTACTTGGAAGCCATTGTTACTAACGAACTGATGAGGATCATCAGGATGGAAGACAATATGAGTCTGTGACGAAAAACAGCATGCATTAAAATCCAAAAGTTTCGGACACCAGAAGTTCAAAATTTAGTCCGAGACTTTTTTCTGAAAAGACCTTTTAACGATTCTACAAAAGAGTCAAAATCGAACGATATTTTTATACAATTCGTACAATTTTCGAATGTGAACAACAGTGATAGAAGCTATAACGCCACTCAATCGAACACTTCGTACAAAAATGTATAAAAACATCAATCGATCCAGACTCTTTTTTAGAATAGCTATAAGGTCTAATAACTTTATTACTTCGATGCAAATATAGCCCATTTCATAGCAAATGATTTGATCAATAATCTGTAAAAAGGAAATTGTTTCTGATTGGAAGATCAAACAAGTGTGCCATAGTTTTGAACATTGTGTAAACTTATAAAGTTATCGAAGGGAGCTTATGATAAATCATTTTAAATAAAGTTTTCATTGTATATTAAAGCAACTTCTTCTTTAAACATTACATTTATCTTACCTTGCAGTCAGCATGCCTAAAAAAAGCTACCATATAGAGACAAATTTAGTGTGTTTAAAACCTATTCCAGCTAAAACCCCGGGGGGGGCACTATGTATATTTTGGGTACTGGGGACGTGCCATCGGGAAGGGTATCGATTTTCACGATTTTGGTATAAGGAACGGTATCGATTTTCGCGACTTTGGTATAAAGTACAAATAAATAGGCCATTTTTGACAAATTTGGTATAAAGTCGGGTATACTTTTTCGAAAATTTGGTATAAGGTCGGGTATACATTTTCGAAAAATTGGTATAAGGAACGGGTATGTTTTTGGAGCTTCGATGGCACGTCCCCAACCAAAATCTGGTAAAGTGCCCCCCCCCCCGGGGCTAAAACACCTTGGTTTATACTCAGTTAAACAAGTAAGGAAAGTCACCTGCAAACCATGTTCCTCCATTAAAGTTGCTGAGCAGATGGGTGTTGACCTTTCAGTTGTCCAATCCCAAACAGATACAACCTGAACATACAAGGGAAAAATAAATTATCCACGGGCAACTGAGTTGAGAAAGAACAAACAAACGAAACATTTGAGTATAAAAATATGATTAAGTTTATAAGTAAAATTGTTTTTAAAACAAACTTAAGTACCAACCTGAGGAGAAGAATAACTGGTAGTGACAAGATATTTTGAGTCATTTGACAAAGCAATGCTCACAACCCCTTCTGGATGTGCTTCAAAAAATGTTTGTATCGGCACCCTAAAAAATAAACTTTACAAAATTAGGAAGGTCAGGTACTTTCAGGTTAATTCATTGTTTCTCTTGCAGGATTTAACAGTTTTCTCTTGCAGGATTTAATTTGGTTGCTATTCTTTTACAGGAGTACAGTTAACAGTTTTCTTTCCACAGATTACAGTGTTTAATATTGCGTTTGTGGGTTTATTACAATGAGTCCGTTATTTAAGGCTATTTTAAAATTTCGTACCGCAAATCATTTCTCTAAATACGTAAGATATAACGGGTGGCCAAAAAAAGGTACCCCCAAGATAAAAACATTTCTGGAAAACTTCCGGAATGCGAGATTTTGATGAAATATATATGGCACTAAGAACAGCATAAAATACACTAATTAAGTGAAAATCCGTTCATTGTCAGCTGTAATTACAGAGAAATGAGCTTAGGTTTCGAAGAAAGATGGACGTGAAAACCGCCGTAACAAAATCACAAATCATCAACAATAACCCACCAACGTATTGATTGAATAATTTCTTTGCAAATAATGTTTTTCCTAATTTCTCATGTCAAAGAGAGGGGATTTCTTGATTGATGTTTGTAATTTTGAAAGAATTGAATGTATCTTTTAGCAGGAATTATAACGTTATTTGTAAGCAACACAATGTATGGTAAAAATGGAAATTTCCTTAATTTTGACTTTTTCGATCAATATTTTTCTATGTCTCTCATTTGTGGCAGTATCTTGCAACGTTGTGATTATTTTTACAAAGAAGATGCAAGTAGAGGTGGAAACAATGCACAACAAGAAAAAATGTTTTGTATTAGACACTTTGTTTGGTCAAGTTGTGTTGACGATCGTTTTTCAAAACCTCCTTTCTCTCTAACTACAGCTGATAATCAGATGATTTTCAATCAATTGGTCTAGTTTATGTTGTACTTAATGTCATATAAATTTCTTCAAAATCTTGAGTTCTGAAAGTTTTTCAGAATTTTTTTATCTCTGGGGCTACTTTTTTTAGCCCACCCGTTAGTATGGTTGTTTTGTCAACATGTTTCAATTGTGTGTCATATAATGATGTTGAGAACCATTGTACTGTAGTTATCTTTCATAGAACTGTATACTTTGTGCTTCCTCTGTCTTCGTTTTACTTTACCCTTGCCCTTCTTCCTTACTATTTTGTTCATTTTACTCTCACGGTGATTGTTACATTCTACATCATATTCAATTGGCGTTCTCTTGATCTCTTAGAGGGCCTTTACATGAGAAATTTCAGCCTGTGCTGAGTTGAACACGTGCTGAGAAATTTCAGCACAGGTTGAGATTAGAGCTTGTATCCATGTAAACGCAAATAATTTCAGCTCAGGGTGTGTTGAAATCAAAGATTAGAATGTGAAGAAAGGAAATGGAATCTATTTCCGCAATCAATCAACTTTTTGAATGGGGCTCGCATTCCTGCTTCTATTGTTTGTGACCGCATTCATATCATGTGACCTTATCTCAACCCGTGTTGAGATATCATGTAAACGCAAAGAAAAATAAGCAATGCTGTTAAAACTCAGCGCGTGTTCAACTCAGCACGGGCTGAAATTTCTCATGTAAAGGCCCTCTTATCTATCATTTGAAATTACCCTTCAAATTTATTGTTCTATGCTCATTTCTCCTATCATCTTTATACCCGATGAAGAGCTAAGCTCAAAATGTTGTAATAATTCTTAATCATTGTACATTGTTGTATTTTTAAAGAAACTAACAGTTTTATTGATACAAACAATGTACACTACTTGCACAACAACAGTTGTTTTTTTATCAGAAAAACTGCTACAGTATGATACATCATCAACTGCTCAATAAATCATTGGACTGTGATTCATATCAATGCTCAAAGTACTGATTCAAATAGAAAATTGCAATCTTACCCAGCTTGTGTATCCCAAATGATGACCATACTGTTTTCTCCAATATCTGCAGTTGCTAGCCATCTTTTATCCACACTAACGCAAGTGCAGCTAATCTCATTTCCCTGTTGATATTTAGATATAGACATCATATGATAAACATTTATGGGTTAAAGGCAGTCTGTCACGCATCGGATTGGGTGATCAGGACAATACAAAGAATAGGAGAACTGAATGGCTGCTGATCCTAATAAATTTCTACGGCCCTAGAGAGTGATACAGATCAGCCCTCCTTTGTTCCCAATGCACAGATTCACAAAGACATTTTGTTGTGTTGAGCTCTGACTTTACTGCAGCCGATCAGATGCGTGACAGACTGCCTTTAAAGATGGGGTACATTAACACTGTTTTCTTGTCTAAGAATTCTTGTTCAAAAATTCTTACAATACATTTTTTCATACCTCCCGAGAATTCTTATTTGTATTTGGAGAATTGCTAAGAATTCCTTCCTTGAGAATTCTTTGATATTAATGTACAGAAGGCCTCTACTGTACCTAATAATTATCATAAATTATTAGAGTTACATTTAAAACGCATGACAAATTTTTGAAATAAGGGGTTTTTGCTGGAAAAGCATAAATTTGCATCTTGACTTAAGAAGCGTTTCCTAGGATTTCAGAGAAGAGAAAAACACCATCTTCTTGAAGAGCATTTCGTTAGGTGACATGCGTTGAAGCCATAAGTATTTCTCCAGTGGTGGTTGTTGAATCTATCCTTAGATCGAAGAGTAGTAGAGCAGTAGAACGGTAAACAGAAATTAGGCCATTCGTAAAGGCGACTTACTTCAAGCACGAGTCATGACAAGATGAACTAAAATCTAAGATGGCAGCCTAAACCAAAACGAGGCTTTAAACTCAAAACGAGGTTAAACAGTTATACAACAGTGGTCACCAATAATTTTGCACTGTTTGTTGAAAGTTTATCCAACTTATATTTTTAGTTGTGCCACATTCAAACAGCAGTTAGAATACATACAAAAATACGGCGAGATTAAATAAAACTTACATGTCCCTGGAAAAGAACTTGCTTGTTTCTGTTGAAATCATACAGTACTCCAGTATGTGAAGTAGCATAGAAAATTGCCTGGAAAGGAAAATGACTATTTCTGAATTGTGTTTGAAGACAATGTTAAAATGCTTTAGAAATCTATAGCCATTGAGAACTAGTAAATAAACCACTTTAAGAGGACTTTGAAATGGACCTGGTTCATAGGATTCCTCTAAATTAAAACCCAGATAATTACTGAAATGTTGAAGCCAATTTGTTTGATAAATATTCAACAATTAATATTGGCTCTTGTGTACTATTTGGACTAGGATCAGATTGGGAAAGATTATTAGATAATTAAATCTCAAACACAATTTTCCGAATATATATATAGATTATTTTTTGGTTAACTTTAAAATCATGCTCACCTTTCTGTTATCGTCTGATAGATTTAGAACTGGTACTTTCTTGTTGACACCAAATGACCATACCAGATTCTATGGTGAAATACAAAGCATGATTATAATGGTAAACACAATCAACTGAGTACAGTCAGACTCACAACATGAAGCTGGATATTCATACCGGGTGTCACACACACACACATCAAGGAATTCATTTTTCATGTGGTACAATCATGTTTCTGGTGCACCAAGTGGGATGGCTTTGAGATGCTCTTTGTATTGTTTTTGACACACCTGCCAACCTCTCGGTCTATTCTTCTACCAACCTCCAGGTCTTATTACATCAGTAAGCCAGACTGGAAAGTTTGCTCTTTGCGCATGCAAGTTTAATGGTCTAAGTAAAATCTTTGTGGTGAAGTTAGCAGTTGCAAACAATAGAAAAATGACATAATCATTTGTTTAACAGCTAATGCGCGGCCAAGATCAACAAACGCGAAAGTTTCGGCACATGCAAGTTAATTGTGCGTGCACATTAAACTTTCCAGTCTGGTCAATAAATGATCACATAGCATTTTTGCTATTTAAAATAAAATATAGTGGCTTCTCAAGTGGGGAGTTGCTATCAGATTCCTCTTAGCCATTATTTTGATGAGATCATATCCAAAACACTGGAGGTTGAATTGGTCAATTTTGCAGAGTGTGATTGGAGGTTGATATATTACAAATATTTTTCAGTCTGAACTCCATACTCGAATCAAGGGGGTTTCCACCATATTTATATGGTGGACAGTACCTTGAATTTGGCGTACGCCAGCGTCCGGCGTACGCAAAGCCTAAAATCTCTAAATCCTATAGGGGAACAATAAGCAATGGATTACCTTGTGGTGTACGGAAAATATTCATGGCGGACGCATATGGCGTGGGCGGGTGGTTCTACCTCGATTCCACTATAGTCTGAACTGAAGGAAATTCCACAAAGATTAGACAACATTAGGCTAGTTTGCACTTTAGCGGACACACTTTTAACATTTCCCTGTGTTTGAATTTTGTATTGATTTTTTAGTAGAAAATGCATCAGCACTTAGATTGAAATATACTTACTGAACCAGCGGCAGCCCCCAAAAATTTAAAACCAAAAGAATATATCGATCACCGGTTCCTGCTGCAGTTTTAGGCCATGTTTAGGTCATTTTGACGTTCTCCCGCAAGTGTGAATCAGTCGAATCACGTTAGAATTTTGCATTATCCAATTAGATGATATATTTTCTATTGCTATTATCTAGAAAGTGAATCAGCAATCAGTTCTTACAACATAATTCAATTCAACCTCTGTTTTTCCTTGGAAGCTGTGTCCGCCAAAGTGCATTTGACCCGACAATATATGCTAATGATGTCTTTATTTTCAAAATCAAGCAACGCGTAAGCTTTTTAATTATTTCCTCTTTTAATTCTAAAGGATATGCCTCTGTAGACCCGTAACCGTATGGAAAGAAACAAGTGTGCACGGCACATGTGCTGTGCACAGAGTCCCTGATTTCTATTGTTTTCTTTGTTTCTTATTGGATCTAGGTGATAAGATCACCAATAAGATCTCTTCATGTGAAGGTAACATGAAAGAATCATGGAAGACTATCAATGAACTTCTCAACAAGAGGTCAAAGTCAAGTAACATTGACTGTCTCAAAGAATCTGGTTCTGAGACTGTTCACAAAAAGGAAATCTCTAATGCAATGAACAGCTGCTTTTGCTCGGTAGGCAAGGATCTTGCTGACA
The DNA here is from genome assembly GCA_004194415.1 of Aurelia aurita. Lineage (NCBI taxonomy): Eukaryota > Metazoa > Cnidaria > Scyphozoa > Semaeostomeae > Ulmaridae > Aurelia > Aurelia aurita. Next base: position 1,333,692 of record REGM01000063.1, read on the forward strand.
AAATTGATCCGGCTCCAAATCCCCTCCTTTCAGGTGAGTACGAAATTAACAAAAATAAGGCAAAATTTAACTTCAAGACTATTGAGGTTAAAGACATCAGGGATGCATTTGCCAAAGTTAAAACAGCAAAGAGCTTTGGGACTGACAACATCTCTAGCTACTTTCTGAAACTTGCATTGCCTTTCATTGAAAACTCGCTTGCTTTCCTATTCAATACAACTATTGAAACAAGTCGTTTTCCTGACTCATGGAAAGTAGCTAGAGTTACTCCAATTTTTAAAAATGGAGAAAGGACTGACAAGTCTAACTATCGACCAATATCAGTCTTACCAGTCATCTCAAGGCTCTTTGAAAAATTTGTGACTGACCAACTGTACCAACATATGGACAAAAATGGTTAATTTTCGGCACCTTGATTCTGCAGGCCAGGCAGGTCAAGTAATCTGCAGGCCAAACGCGAAAGCAAAACATGCGGGTCACCACTAGGGCCAAGGGCCCAATACAACAATTGATGTGTTTAGTTTCCTAAGATAGGCCGCCAATAGTCAAAGGCAATTATATCAGATTATCCCCATGATAACTTTTGTTTGTGCTTTGAGGATGAGAGGTTTTCAAATGTTTTTACAAGCTCTTCAATCGTGTGATTCATGTTTGTTTCTGGTGTTCAAACTCAAATGTTCAAATTCAAAAGAATTTTCTAAAAAATAAAAGTACAAAAGAATTTTCTGCTGTTCGAATCGTTGAAGAAAGTCAAG
>REGM01000630.1:0-25975 GCA_004194415.1 Aurelia aurita
GACCAATAAACCGCTTTCTTTTCATTATCATCGCTTCTGTTTTGTCTACATTTATTGTCATCTTGTTTGTGACACACCAATTATTTATTTCTTTTGCTATATCATTCAACTTGCAAACACATTCGTCTACACTTTTCCCATTTACGAAAGCTGTTACATCATCTGCATATAAGTGTATTTCTCCTGTTGATGTAATATCAGGTAAGTCATTCATATACACTGAGAACAGTCTTGGTCCTAACAGTGACCCTTGAGGCACTCCATAGGCAACCGGTTTCAACTCAGACATAGGCCCATACATTTCTACTACGACGACGACAAATCCGGTTGACGAGTTACACTTTTCACCCCTCTGGCCTAAGCCAGAGGGCAATTCTACACAATACCTTCTCCTAGGATTTCCTTGTTGCAACTAACTACAATTTCTGCTTGTAGACCTATTACGCCCATGTGCGTTTCCGTTTTTGCCTTATATGGCATAATGACCTTGGCCTTATGACCTATGCACGTTCACGTGTGCACACTTGGTTCCGTACGAGGCTTTCCCATGGCCGTACACATATCACGTGCTACCCTATTCTTTCCTAATGTGCACGAGAGGGTTTTCTACGATACAAACTTGAACCTAAACTTCACAACACTCAGTACTGGAGTTTCTTAATCTTTTGGCCATCCTAGGTAGAATATAGTTTCTCGAGGGGCATTTCACTCCCAAACAATCTTGTACACATTTTATGCAAAATCCTTTGTTTTTAAGAAAAATCCACCAAATACAGGGCGTCTCGTTAAAAGCTTCCCAGTTTTAAACTCAAATATCTCTCAACCTGCTTATCCTAGCAAAACTAATAAAACATTTTCTGAAAGTGCATTAATGCAGTTACTAAATGAGAACTATTTTGATCGAATTTAGCAACTGAACAAAAAACGGGGGGGGGGTTGTCAAATATGAATCAACTTTTCAGCATTTGTAAGCAACGCTTTACACGTTTTTTATTTTATAAGGAACCACTTTATAAGGAACCTACATGTAGAAGGCCGAAAAATTTAAAGAACTTATACTACTAAAGACAAAATCCCTAAGGAACTTTTCAATTTTGAATATTTTCATAAATGCAAACAATCAAGAATTAGGAAGCTTGTTCAATGATACTTCTTGACTGACATCGTACTTTTACATATATTAAACGTCTTTCTTGCCTTCTTTGTGTTTTGGTGTTGTATTCTAGCCACAATTAAAAGCAAAATTCAGAATTTCGATGTTTTCTTGCGTCTGTGCTATTTTTATGGCACTAAATGTGCAGTGACAATTAAGGAACTAGGAACTTTTGGTACTACAATTTGATCAAGAGAGGTCCAAAAATAAGGAACTTTTAGAACTAGGCCTTGAGCTAGGTTCTTTATAAAAAAAAAAACGTGTATATCATCAACATGTGCAATTGGTCAACATCAAAGACACCCCTGCAAATGAATTATATCTTGAGTGTCTCAAGCCCCATTTCTGCAAGTAAGACGGGGGTTATTGTAGCAAAAAATAGGTAAGCATTCGAACCTGAATGTTGATACTGTAAAACGCTGCTAGTTGAAGAACGAACAGCCGCAGCTTTGAAGAAGTTAACTGCTCCCTTCCCAAGTTCATCATGTCATGCGCTCTTTCTTGTTTGCAATGGTCCTTTGGAAGCTTCTTCCCTAAGCTGTTTTAAACTTTGTCATGTACCAGCGTTCTTCGTACATGGCTAATGGGGCCCTTTAATTAAATAACAATGTTATACCGGGTGTCCCAAAATGATGTATCGGCGTTTGCCAAAATGCCCCAGTATAAATTATGATCCGATTTTGATAAAGTACCAATCATTTTGTAGCAGAAAGCCTAACTTAGATGTAGACATTTATTGGAATAGAATCAGTCTTACCATTCTAGGGTTACGGGTTATTTTGTTTGGGAGTATTTTTGAACAAACTAAAAAAAAGAACCAATTGTTTCTACATCTTTTCCTCAAAATTTCAGCTTTAAAAAGAGAAAACAGACATGATCATCTTCAAAGGAGCAAAACCTAATGGCAAATATGTGCCTCTGGCATTTAATTGCATATAGCTGCTCATTTAAGTTCGTAAGAAGATGATTAATGGATTTGCTATGTATCACTACTGAAAACGGGACAAAATTTATTACTTCTCAATAACAGCTTCCAAGTAAAATTGCCCATAACGCTAAAACGATATGGCCGATTTTAATGAAATAGATTTCTGCATCTAACATAGCCTTTTTGCTCTTTTTTGCTTCAAATTGGTAGGTATATCATTCAGATCAGTGCAAAATTCCTGATTGTACGGTTTGGCAAACACCGATACATCATTTTAGGACACCCGGTATAACATCGTTATTTAATTAAAGGGCCCCATTAGCCATGTACGAAGAACGCTGGTACATGACAAAGTTTAAAACAGCTTAGGGAAGAAGCTTCCAAACGACCATTGCAAACAAGAAAGAGCGCATGACATGATGAACTTGGGAAGGGGGCAGTTAACTTCTTCAAAGCTGCGATTGTTCCTAATTTGAGATCTTCGGGAAACGTTTTCACTTCAAGCTTTTATGTCGCTACACGTATTTTTATAAGAAACTGAGGTCCGGGCTGGTAGGCAGTTTCTTGAATTTCTGGGTCATTTTGCTACCAAAAGTTTCTTACGTGTTTCTTACCTTGTTTATACAGGAAGTGTAAAGTTCATTCAGATTTGTTAGAAGGGCTCCCAAAATACTTAGTAAGATCTCGAAACAAGTAACAACATAATTCGCACTCAAAACATTGCGAAACAGTTGCTATTGAAATACAGTGTCAAAATATTTTGAGTGCAAATTGAAGAGAGTTTCTTATCTTTTTTAATTCAGGTAAGGTAGTTTCTTAAGTTTCGAAAAACTGAGTCTACCGTTTCTTGTAAGTTGTTTCTTATAAAAATATGAGTGTTGTTTTGTAGCGACATAAAAGCTTAGAAGAAAGTATTAGATGGTCTGGAACAATCTTGTCCACCTAACACTAAACGTTATCGGGGAAAGTTTTGGTTTCTTCGGGGAAGGATCCATTCCTAACCTGTCGATTCTTCCCCTCTTCCATCTTTCCTCCGTTTGTAGTTCGCGTTCTGGTTGTTCTGGTTGTTCTTGTTGTCCTGGTTGTTCTTGTTGTTCTGGTTGGTCGTTAGCCCTTCGTGGCCGTTGGTCATGTGTCTGTGCCCGTTGTCTCTTCATCGCTCTTTTTACTTTTTGTAGTGCCGCCTCTGTTCTCTTTGTCCTGTTGTGCAGCAAGTAGCCATTTTCAAAGCAGAGGTCCCTCGATGCATCGTTCATGTCTCTCTCGAAGGAATTGAGCTTCCTTCGAGGTGGGTCGAATATGCGGGAATCTTTTCGGATTTCCCACAAAGTATAATAACCCACACATTGTCGATGTACCGAGAGACGTGCTACGACCTTGACTACGTTCTGGCCATTAATGAACAGCAATTGTGTCCCAGCGGGCAATTGACTAAACAACTCGTCGTTGTAAAGGTCAATCAATTGCCCACATGAAGTCTGCAATATTATGGCCTCACCTCTGTCGAAAAAGTTCTTCCCTGCGAGAAAATATTAAATTTTACTTCATTTATTTGTTTCCACCCCCTCAAGGTTTTAATTGCTGCATTTTTTAAACGACATAAGCTATGCCCCCTAACTTTCCTGATAATTATCTATTAAACTACGATTTTATGGAAACATTTTTCAACAATAGAGCTCACAGGTCACATGACATGACCATATTTGGGAGCAAATAACAGCAAAATCATTGTTTTCGATGATTTCAATGGCAAAATTTGCTTTAATCATGAAGTACTATATATCAAAGGAATCAGCAAACAATGGGCTTTGATTCGATACTGGAATTTTGGAATTTGGTGACATCAGCATTTTTGGATAATGACGTCATTTTTACAGCCATTTTAGGCCAATTATCACATTTTCTTAAATATTTCCATCTTTTTGATTAAAAACACTCCATTGGTGCATTTTCAATGGAATATCATCATTTTGCAACTTCTTTTAGTATATTTTGACATAGAACAGGTTTGTGGCACAAATAACGTCATGAGAAGTGGCTAATTTCAACCATAATATCCCTCCGAAATCGTTATTTACAATAAGATAATATTTTGTTGCCAAATATGTCGATAGATTAGTCCGAAAAACGCCTAAAGCTCATGCAAAATCTTCCTTGCACTTGAAAGCCCAATCTTCTGATGAGTCTAGGGCAGTTTTCAGAGTGAGGGTGAAAAGAACCCGTCCCCCAATAAATGGTAGCTCGAAAAAGCCCATGTGGATACGGGTTAAGAAATAGTATGGTTGGAAGTACAAATTCTAAACATTTGATTCCGAAATTTTATCTAAAATTTTTATTGAAATTTCGATCAAGATTATACATACAGGCTTCTTTGGTGATGTCAGCCAGAAGCTCTCGGAAATTTCTTCCTGCAACACTTTGCTCCCATTCAAGGTCCTCTTCGTGCCCCTCGAACTGCAATACGAAACTTTTCTCTCTTCTTTCTCTGTATTTAAAAATAAAGATGCCACTGTTATATTCTATTCATATTTGATCTATTTTCCTAAGATCTGAAAGTAGTTTTAGGGATCTTAGAAGTTATGCGTATCGAAGCAGTGTTTTGGTCCTTCCTCTCGGATGTGACCACACCTCGTGATTCCCTCAGCCTAGAACGACAGAGAGTCAATCACCCCCTCACTCTACCATTGAGTCTTGTCTCTCATTATTTTATCAACCGTGGCGGCCTGGCTTTTTCGTCAAGGATGGGGGACAGCATTGAAATAGTTCCCTTCATAACAAACAAAGTTGTTAAGTTTTTGACGAGATTGGCAGCCTTGCAATTCCCTTACATCTTGACCTGCTCCAGGAGCAGATTCAGACATTTGTGCAAAGGAGGCCTGGGGTCGAAGCCTCGAGGAATACTTTTCGTGATCACACCCTTCAAACTCTTAGAAAACATGGGCATTGCCCTTTTTTCATTTTCTGGTGCAGGAAGACCTTGCTTTGAAGGTTGTATATTTCATGTACCAGGGTATGGATATTTATTGCAGCAAATATTTAATTCGATCGTGGTTGTTTTGAGGACACTTTATTCTTTTGGATAAGATAATGGGTCTGATTGTCAGGGTCTAGAGGCGAACCCCCAGGAGAATTTTCCTGATCACACGTTTCAGACTCTCGGAAACGTGGAAACGCCCTTTATCATTTTGATCTATTTCGATATTTTTGGAAAGCAACCATCTCCAGTAGCGTTTGTAACAGCAGGCATTTTTTGCACGACGACAATCGAGACAGAAAATTGCGTCATACGTCCACCCTAGTCCAACTCGTGGCGATGCTACTGAACAGTTTGGTTTGTTGTACGAATTTTGATGCGAAGGGTGTATCACTCTTCCGAAAAGGCGTACGAGATTTTTTGAAACAATAGGATTTTTACGGATTTTTCTTGAAAACAAAAGGATTTTCGCCAAAGGTGTACGAGATTTTTACAGAGTGATACGCCCCTCTTTTTGATGGACCTGAAATGATCTGATTTTTCGTGGCTTACCACATGGAGCTAGATGATAGTAAAACGTGATCGAACTTGATGAACTTTTTGGCGCCCTTCTAAAACGTTGGCACCCCTTCAAAAAATTCCGCTGGGGTGCTGTGGCCCCCTGGCCCACCTGCCAGGCCACCACTGTTTTTCAAGGGGATTCGAGATTTTACATAAACTTGCATCAAAATGCTATTCACAAAAAAATTGTAAACATCTGCAAATAAATACTTACGAATTTCCACTTGGTCCTGCCATCTTCTCTGTCGTTCTTCACTGGAATGAAAGCTGAAAGCTTGTTTTGCATTAAAGAAGGCTGAACGGCATTTCCCCCGGGGGGTGGAAGGTACATGACTTGTGGATGGACGGGGGTCTGCCGCCCTGTTTTCAGAAAATTACCCTCTTCGGCAGAGCACCAACATCATAAAAGAAATTATGAAAGTCACAGCTTCAATACTCCAAAAAGGGAATATTTCTGCGGGATATGGACAAAGAATTTAAATGTGAACAGTATCTCCTATTACATGGTTACAATTTTAGGCAATAAAGAGTATTTACAGAAAAATTATGCACCAATGATCCTGCTCTGGCGGTCAAATTCGGTAGACGAACTACACCAAAAGTTAAATTTGAGGATAGATTGTGCAAACTTTGTAGTAGAGACGTTGTTGAAGATGAACTACACTTTATCTCAGAATGCTCTCTTTACAAACAAGTTAGAGCAGATTTCTCAGAAGTGTTGCAGCCTATTCCCAAATATCATGCTTTTGAATATGAATGATAAGTTTAGATTTCTTTTCTCCGCTTGAGAACCGGTGGTCATGAAAGAAATCATCTCATACCTTCGTCCCTTCAAATTTCGTGTGCCTTTAATTTTTGCCTCGGAGGGGGGCGAAGATTAAAGGGAGCGAAACTTCTGCACATGGGAGGCGAAAATCAAAGGGGTGAAAATTAAAGGGAGCCAAAATTGAAGGTAGGCAAAATTTGAAGGGACTAAGGTATAATTCAACCTGTTGATAATACGGTCAGAAAAGCTTATCGTTGCACCCCCGCTGTAAATATTGTTTGTTTGTTTGTTTGTTTGTTATTCTCTTAAAGGCACTGAAGACTCAGCTCCCTGAACGGCCATTAATTTTGTACACATTTCAATCACATTTATGCCTTTGTGTGCGCTTCCTCGGTCAACAGAGGCGAAGATATCTATCAACTTCGTCCCCAGGCAGGGCCTTTGTCATATATATATGATGTCTATAGTCCCTCTATAGTTTCATTATATGATGTCTATAGTCCCTCAAGGTATTGCAATGGGTGACTTTTCACAGCCCTATAACAGCTTTTGGTGCCGGTAGGGCCCAGGCCTCCCCAATAATTTCAAAAAGTTGTGTTTTTTCATAACGTGCCAGCAGGAACATGAAATTATCCTCAAATGGACTTTCACAATGCTCAGCCCTCTTGATATAAAAAAGCTGAATTAAAAGAGGCAGTTTCAACCAAAGTAAATAGTAAACCCCCAAAAGTTTTCCGACAGGTGCTGATTTACAGCGGTCACTACGAAAATTGAAAAGATTCTATTGAGCAATGGCAAAAATTCGATCACGAAAGGCGTCATATGCTGTAGTAAAGGATGCAGCCTTTATAAAATCTTTCTCTGAAGGCACCATCAGCCCGATTATTTCGAAATCTGCCACGTTGTCCTACTGTATTTTTATTCCTGGTCCTACCTTGTTTTCAAAATAGGTAACCTATGACATCCTGAGAAGGATGCAAACCATGGTGATCCCGTACGATGAGCTAGCAATCTTCCCGAAGCTGAGAGGTGGTTCTGGCTCAGAGCAAAGTTCAGGAGAAGAAAATGAGAAGGCAACTTACGATCATGCATTGCGACAGGTAAGTTTTCCGTGGGCGCATCAGTCAATAAAAGAAAGGTGAACATAGGGCGTATCAAACTGAAGAAAATTGTCAGATTCAAGGGCGTTCATTGTAACTACCTGATACATTGTGGAACCATGGTGGAAAGCTGGAGGAATCATGCACAATTAACAATTTCCCTCCAACGGCAAAGAACCTTACTACTGAAAAGGTTGAAAATAGTACTTAACGCAAGTTACAAAGCCTTACAAAAACAGCCCGAAGTCGTTTAATTTTTCAGATCATTCTACCAGGTGAGTAAGGATCATTTTTTGGCTTGAAAGCCTGTCACTCTCGAACCATTTTCAGATTCTTACAAATTGACAATACCAGTGCAGATGGTATATAAACTGAGATTAGAAGATTGGTTCTCAAACTATTGGCGATTTTTCAAATGCCTCATCTCAAAAGCCTCTAGAATCGGCAAAAATCGTAATAAAATTTGCTAGCAATCCAGCCTGATGGTAATAGAAAATCCACAAAAACCGGCTGACTGCTACTCCCATGTTGATACGATTATTCACTTATTGAGTGATAAGGTAGATCGGGGATAGAATTTGATTCTGATAGCTGTGAGACTAGATTGATATCAAATTCGATCAAGGATTTCAAGCCTGTTTGGTTTCGTTTGGTTTCCAATTGTCATAACGATCACACATTTGTTACAGAAGCGCCGGNAATTTTGAAGGGGGGGGGGGGGGGTGAAGGCCGATGATCTTGACAATTATACTGTATATGAGTGCAGGTTTGTACAATCTTGCTGTCTTAACTGCATTTTCTGATGATCTGGAAGGGCGTTGACTAAAAATTTTTTTCTTCTAGCGAAGCCCCCAGACCCCCATTCTTTGTACGCTCCACGCTTGCATATCTCAACAACATAGCTTGTGGAGAACCTAAGTCAACATCTCTTTCACAAACGAAAATAGCGTAGTTGCGTATAGGTAAGGTAGTGAAGGGTAAGAATCTTTCGGAGAAATGCTGAAAAGTGACTGGGAGAGTCATTCTAACTAAGCAAAGGTATATGTTGGCTTTTTGCAACATTTCCTATAAAAACTATCATAGATTTGTCAAGACTTCTATTTTGAGGCCAGGCAAATTAGATGATGAGAACCGTTCCAGGCCAAAGTAAAATGTGTTTTTGCAAAAATTTTCCTGCGGTGATGATCCATAGAAAACTGTTACAAAATTATGAATTACTAAAAAATTTCCTAGGGATGCTAATTTAAACAACTGTTACGAAATGATAAACAATTCTATTTCAGCACCGGCTAACAGGTGATCGGTAGAAGTGTTCTAAGCCAAAGTAAAGGGCGTGTCCACAAAATTTTCCTGGGTGCCTTGCCCCCAGACCCCTTATTATATACTGAGCCTCAAAGTTTCTGCTAAGCCCGATGCCCTCTTATTTACAACCATATACTTCAGATTTCTGCAGTTGGGAGAACCTGACAGCCCTTTGACAATTCCATTACAAAGTGGTTTATATTAGAGGGGTTGCTGAAATTTTTTGGGATCCGAAGGTTGATCGTTCGGTCGTCGGTGCGACGTCATTTTCTAATTATAGTTCCCTTCTCGCGTTATTTCAACAGATTCATTTATCTTTACTTCAACCTATTAAAGGGGCGTTGGTCGCATTTATAACCAAAGTAGAGGCCATGATCAACAAATTTTCCCCAGACCACATCATATTTGGCCTAGACCCCATCGAGTTAACGCTGCATTACATCCACAACACTGGTCGGTTTGATTAATATGGTTATAAACTCGGTTTTTAGCAACACAGCCACCAGGCTTTGAAGTCCCTTTTCGTATATAGTTCTTTGTTTTTATGTTATTTTGTTTTTTCTTATTTTTGTAGTCGTTTCATGTAATTCTTTGTAGTAGTCTAAAAATCTATCTTAAATTAGACTTAATTTGGGCAATGCAAACTTGCCACAATTCAATTGTTTTATTCGAAGACGTCTAACTTGAGATAGACTTCTAGTTTTATGTTATGGCTGCGGAGTTGCCATAGACTATTTGCTCTCCAAGGTATCGTCTTCGTAGTATCGTAAAGTAGTTTTTTAAGTAGCGTTAAAGAGTATCTTGTATTGTAAAATTTTGATAAAATATTTGGCCCCCCCCCCCCAAAAAATCCGGGCGGCGCCACTGATTTGTTAATATTTTGGTGGCAAAATCAAATTCTCAAAAAATTGGGAACAGATCACAAAGGCATAACTCTTGAAAGACGGGTCTCAATGGCTAAAATTCATGCTCATTCGGTTTCCATTAAAAAAATCTCTTCATGCAGGGATCGCTGCAATCGCTTAGATAGAGAATTTTCTATCTCAAACACAAGGATCTCTGCTGTCTCTGGCAATGCAACAACCACTACTAAAATGAACAGGCCGTTTCCATTTCCACACAACGATTGCTGTTCGCAAATTTGTGTGATCCTTGCATCACCAGCGATCGATGACATGGAAACTAGGCTTAAAATTGTTTTCAATATATGAGAACGATACAACTGATTTACACCAGCTAAATTTTCTGATCTAAGTTGATACGTTTGCTACAAAGGTATTACCAGTTTATATGGATCAGATAGATGGTTTGATTGAGAGCTACAGGCTTTCAAACGTCTAAGCCTTCTTTGACTCAACTGGTATGATAGCTGCAAGGATCAAATCAAAGAATCAAATATGAAAATATATGAAAATATAAGTATCACAAGTGGGCCACCACAATTACATATTATATATGAAAATATAAGGATATGAACATTTTTCAAGATGTGATGCCTTTGCTGACAATGATAGATTATTGCTTATACACATATTTTTTGCAGATGTTTAGCAGGAACTCCGTGGTGCTGAAAAGACAGAAAGCCGTAACGGTTCCACAGCTCCATGAAATTTTGAAGACAGCATACCATCCATCCCCCACAGTCTGTCAGCTAAACTTCCTTTTTGATGTCAGAAAGTTCATTGCGCCACATATACCAGACATCAGCCAGCACAGCAAACCACATGTTTTTAAGTTTGAAAAGAAACTAGAATCAGATCAAGTTATTCTGACCTACAAGCACTGGGCCAGTCAAGCAAAATGGATGCCAAGGAACCCTGAAACTGATGCACTAGAGCCACTCGTCTTTCTCACAGACCAGGTGCCAGAAAATGACTTCCCTCTACTACTTCAACCGACCTTCGACAACAAAAACGATATCGAAATAATTGCAAAGGATTTATTGGCGAGTAGAGGTAGAATGAGAGCTGAAGAGATAGTTTGGTGGGATGAGTTCATCGTCTCAGAAAGGAAAGCTAGGACGTATTGGGAAGCATTAAAAGAGAGAAAAGGAAAGCAGACGGCAAAGGACAGATGGACATGCTTCGATTTCCAAAAATACAGGGAAATTGTACCAGTTGGTACCAACGAGGATGAAGCACGGATCGAAAATGAAATTGACAGGCTGATCAACAAGACCAATAGCTTCCAAAAGGTATGCATTTATGTCGTTCTCTCAATAACTGCGTTGGCGTATATGGCACTATTCTCAAAAGTCGTAAGCACAGAAGTTCTCATAAAGTCTGGGGAGTAACAAGCGTTTATCAGTCAAAAGAGAGAAAGGCTTCAATCTCTCAGGTACGCAATTGCGCGCAATGCGAGTCTGTTGACTATTACCAGATGACAAGATTGAGTCGGAGTCCGATTGAGACAATGAACGTTCCCATTCCGAGGAACCCGCTGCGAACCGGTCCATTTGTATCAGCTGTTTGTTGTTGATATTTAACGCAGATTGAAGTAGTAACTGGACTATTTTAAAAAAGGTTGCCTTGTCATTTCCCCCGATTTCCCCTTGTATCTTCACCCTTATTTATCATCCATAGGTTCAAGTGCGTCAAAAGAAAAATAAAATGATGAATGGAAAAGATGCTGAAAACCATCAGTAAATATTCAGAAGACGAAGGCTGGACATACGCGTAAGGTTATGCATGTAATGTTATATAAGAAACTCTTCATGAGAACCTCAACGCTCAAATATCAAAAAGAATATTAAGAAACTAGAGTCCAGGAAAAATCTCACCTCAGAAAATTTATGAAATTTTAAGTCATGATTTCCACCAAACGTTTCTTCTGAGGTTCTTGAATTTTGATTGCTCTAGCAGACTTTTTAGGTAATACAAAATGAGTCTGGCTCAAGCACTATCATACGAAAGGTTTGATTGAGTGGCGTACAGTATTTATCACTGTTGTGCACATTCGAAAGATTTAAACTCCTTTGTAAAATATCTAAAATTCTATGACAGAAATGATTTATCTTTGCTGAAATGATCCCCAAAGTACCTCTAAACAACTATCATAAGAGACTTCCCATTAAGAATAATGTCAAAACATTCAGCAATACTGTACTTCTGCGTGACCTTTGAAAAATAAAGCTACAAATTATAAAAGTTTCTTAGCATTTTTAATCAAGTAGCGTGGATTCTCGGGTTTTGAAATGGAGCATAAGGTTTCTTACAAACGGTTTCTTATACATAAACTATGTATATACCTTTCAAGCACCAATCGTTGTCATTCAGGTTGTTGGTTATCCTATACTATGAAAACCTTCCGAAACTTATCAAATGCTGTGAACGTAAGTTACTGGTTAACCTATATCGTATTTGTCATACGCTTCTGGTGTGTATATAAAAAAATGAGGTGGCTGGGAAAGCAGTGGAAAAGGGCCAGTATGTAAATGAAGAATTAAGTAGACACGCATTAGCAGCAAAAGGATCTTATGCGATTCAGATTACGACAGAGCTCACCCTTTTCACTCATCATTATAATTTTACAGCTTATTGTAANTTAAACTCCTTTGTAAAATATCTAAAATTCTATGACAGAAATGATTTATCTTTGCTGAAATGATCCCCAAAGTACCTCTAAACAACTATCATAAGAGACTTCCCATTAAGAATAATGTCAAAACATTCAGCAATACTGTACTTCTGCGTGACCTTTGAAAAATAAAGCTACAAATTATAAAAGTTTCTTAGCATTTTTAATCAAGTAGCGTGGATTCTCGGGTTTTGAAATGGAGCATAAGGTTTCTTACAAACGGTTTCTTATACATAAACTATGTATATACCTTTCAAGCACCAATCGTTGTCATTCAGGTTGTTGGTTATCCTATACTATGAAAACCTTCCGAAACTTATCAAATGCTGTGAACGTAAGTTACTGGTTAACCTATATCGTATTTGTCATACGCTTCTGGTGTGTATATAAAAAAATGAGGTGGCTGGGAAAGCAGTGGAAAAGGGCCAGTATGTAAATGAAGAATTAAGTAGACACGCATTAGCAGCAAAAGGATCTTATGCGATTCAGATTACGACAGAGCTCACCCTTTTCACTCATCATTATAATTTTACAGCTTATTGTAATTTGCGTAAGCATGCGTAAGTTACGCATTTTACAACAAAATGCGTAAGATGATGCGTAAGATGATGCGTAAGATTGCTCTTATGCGTAAGATGATGCGTAAGATTACATATATGCGTAAGATGATGCGTAAGATGAAAATATCAAAGCAGAATATAGCAGATCGGGACGGCAAGGCCATTCAGATCTGATTCAAATGTCATTCATAGGCACAAAATACTGATTGCCTGTCAAACTAAAACTTCTTCTCAGGATTGGACCCTATCAGATTCCGAAGAAACCACACCAAATACTAATTTAGGCCCTTTTTCCAGTTTTTCTTATAGACTTCGCTCCGTTGCACATTTTTATACAAGACACAGGATCAGCCCATGATACTCAAATTCTTTTAATTTCATATAAAAATGTCCGCCTTTTAGTCTTATATTGTCGCTATGTTTCGACTCATCAAATTTAAATTTTCGGCAATCCTGTGGGGGATCCTGTACTAGTTTCTTACAAACTGGTTTCTTATATAAAAGAACGTGTATCTCGATTAGTTTTACCACTCATGACACTGCAATTGATGTACAGGTTTTTTCTTTTATAAGAAACTTTTGGATAAACCCATAGTACTAAAAGTTTTCTTAATTTCACTTAAGCATTTCAGCTTTTTATTACTAAAAGTTTATTATCTTTTGGATGCATGTAGTTTCTGCCACTGCCACGCTACGCGTTCGTTTCTTGACAGACAGCACAAGTTTTAGCAAGAGGGAGAGTTATTTTGGCTCATAAAGGCTCAACGGCAATTTCCCCATAATTTTCTTGCATTTGGCTTCCAACACTTTCTTGGCAATTCCCAAACATTGTTTCCTTGTGTCTGTTTGAAGAAACAAAACGACTGTTTATTATCTGGGTTAATTTATCCCCTTTCATGGCATTTTGGAGGCTGCCTTCGTTTTGCAGATTGGAGAGAGCCAAAAGGCTTTTTATGATGAATCAAATCCTTTGGATTGATATCAGATTCCATAAAGCCACAAAAAACCCTTATTTAGGCCCTTTTTCCCAGCTTTTGACCACTCTTTGCAATACGTTCAACTTTTGCGCCAGCGAAACCCTGATTCTCAACATTTTGGATATGACAAGGGCCTACCTAACATTTGTGAAAATGCAGGAAGGGCTTCAACTGTCGTTTGTTGTACTTGACAGGCAATCCGGATTGAATCGTGAAGAATGGTCAAACTAACACAGATAACTGAGCGGAATCAATCGGAAAAGGGCCTATCTGTAAACGAACAGGAAGAAAAGGGCCTAAATTAGAATTTGCTGTGATTTCTTGGGCATGTGGTAGGGTCCAATTTTGAGAGGAAGTTTTAGTTCGACAGGCAATCAATATTTTGTGCCTATGAATGACATTTGAATCAGATCTGAATGGCCTGCTTTGGATGATGATATCATCTTACGCATCATCTTACGCATAAATGTAATCTTACGCATCATCTTAGGCATCATCTTACGCATTTTGTTGTAAAATGCGTAACTTACGCATGGATGCGTAACTTACGCATGCTTACGCAAATTACAATTAGCCTAATTTTACAGTTGGCTAGAAGATATTTTTCCACCTATGTAATTTTCGTCAAATTCGCACCGATATCAAATTTACCCATAGGAAAATTTTTGAGCGCATGTCTTCTACTGTGAATAATTCGTTGCCATTGCAGAAACTGCAACTTAGACCACCCCCCCCCCCAGGGGGTACTTGACTTGGGAAGTGACGGGGTGTGTGGAAAACCTCTCCCCCCCTGTACCCTGTCGCATAAAAAATGTCCCAAAAGTATACCCTGTCGCATAAAAAATTTGCCAAAAGTATACACGATCCATTGTTCCTAAAAATTTTCCTTTCTGTATATACCCTGTCGCATAATTTCTTATCAATCATAATACCCTGTCGCATAATTTTCGTCAGAAAAAGACACCCTGTCGCATAATTTTTACCGCAAAAGGACACCCTGTTGAGCGGCACATCCCGTCAGGTCAAGTATGGGAGTGCCTCCCCCCCCCCCCGGGACCACCCCGAAAAGGCTCTTGCATAAATCAGCAGCTTCAGGCAA
Source organism: Aurelia aurita (assembly GCA_004194415.1). NCBI lineage: Eukaryota > Metazoa > Cnidaria > Scyphozoa > Semaeostomeae > Ulmaridae > Aurelia > Aurelia aurita. The sequence goes on from REGM01000630.1 coordinate 14,997, forward strand.
ATTTTATGTAGCAAGATCAAAATAGACACCTTATCATCTATTGCCACATCACATCATTAAGTTAAACTTATTTGCAAAAGGGTCCAGTCACTACTGGTAGGGCAAGTTTTCCTCAGTGGTGGGCAACACACATGCTATACTATGCGTCGCTTGTTGGTTTCCCTCGAATATATACATCGATGTTTTATCATCATCGCAGACTATTGTCAGCGATTTTAATATCATGTTTTATTTTTTGTTTATTGGTAATGTTTTGTAGTTCATCAAGTTGGCTTAATTTTGCTACCTTGCAAATTTTCCCTTTTTACACGACGACAGCTTAGAAATATCAAGAAATAAAATTCATGTGTAACATGAATACAATTAATTTGGCGAGTGGGCTAATTTGTTTAGTATTTTTCTTGACAGTACAGCATGCTAGATTCAATATGCTCTGATTTTCCCATGATTGGCAGAACTCCCAATGCAGAAAAGTTCAATATGCTCTGATTTTCCCATGCACATAAGGATTAACTATTTCTCGTTTGCGGATTGGGTAAAACTTCCAAATCAGAACAGGAACATCCCTTATGGAGCTTGTAATCCCGCTGTCCGGTAAATGTGTTAATGTCGATATTGGTAACATGACAACATAACAACAACGTTAATGAATCTAGCAACAAGTATCAACAAAGTTTTCAAGGTGTCAGTTTCTAGGCGGATTCATTCTTTCGTTACGAGTTCAGTGAACAATAGAGTTTGCCCATGAAAGGGAAAATTTTCATTTTCATTTTTAAATTATTTATGCACGGTAGCCCCGTCAGTATGACTGATTTTCAGGGGGCCGTGCCAAAAACTTTACAAATTAAAAATCTACAAGTAATAATAATGGTAAAAAGAAACCAATTACAATCATAATATATTTACAAGATGTTTATACAACTAATTACAATATTACATGCTCTTTATCTTGTTCTTAAAAGAAGATAAAGAGGGAGCTTGTTTGGCATCGCGGCTAAGTTCATTCCAGATTTTCGCTCCACTAAAAGAAAATGCTTTCTGCCCATTACTGGTTTTCATGAATGGTACTAGCAAGTCAGTATCGGCATTTCTTAGACTGATAATATTGCGATCAGAGTTTCTGATAAACAAATGTGAAAGATAGTCAGGCGCGAGATTATTGACAGACTTATATACAACTGTTGCTGTCTCACTTCTAATCATTTCTTTCACAGTTGGCTATTTTAACTCTTTAATTAAAGCTTCGGCTGGAGCATCGTAGCTGCTATTTGTGATAATTCTAGCCGCACGATTTTGCAATTTTTGAAGCTTAATGAGGCGGAACTCAGCACAGTTTCCCCACAAGGAACAGCATTATCGAAAATGTGGCTCAACAATGCCTCTATATAATTTGCAAAAAACATAAGAAATGGTCTTATTCAATCACACTGAAGGGCGGGAAAAGTTATCCAATCACAACATACCATCCGATAAACAATACGCTGAACACGAGCCTGGCTTTAAGAGAAATAGCACAAGGAAATTTTGCCCCTTCGAGTTTTACCAGGCCCGCAAAATGCCGCCAGAAAGGAGAAGCGCCCGAGCGGGAACCAGAGCCAGTACTCTATCAAGTACAACAAACCGAATAGCAAACCCACCCACCACTCCCTGTAAATAATCCAGTACGGTCCTGTAATTTATTGTTGCTTTAAATTAGTTATCTAGAACTTAGCGTGTTGATTTGGACTGGAAAATGAACCTTATTCCGTAGACTATGTATTTCAATCGTTCTTGTCTACATATAATGACATATCTTGTTCTGTTTGAAGTAACTTACTAACTTGATCGTATCTTACAGTTATCGCTCAGTTCCGCACTGAGACCATTGAGGGAGTCAATAGACCTTTTAGCTATTCTACAAAAGAGTCTGGATTGAGCGATATTTTTATACATTTCTACACGAAAGGTTCGATTGAATGGCGTTACAGCTTGCTATCTGTTGTTTGCATTCGAAAATTCGATGAAATGTATAAAGATATCGCTCGATCCAGACTCTTTTGTAGAATAGCTAAAAGATCTATTGCCCCTAATAGGCCAATTTTGTCACAGACCGCGAAAAGTTGAAAGCTTGTTTTCTCAAGCATGCTATAAAAACCTATTCTACCGGCCTAATTACGCATACGATGAGATACAGGTAAATCGTTAGATTGACCATTATTATCTATCTAATTGGATTTGCCAAGCACATCCCAGAATTGTACGGACTTACCAGTATGGGACCCGCCCTTCTTAGGTACATCCCAAGCAGGGACCCGCCTTTGACGTATCATTTCACTTGTAGGCACATCCTCGAACGGACCACCGGCCAATATCCGTCCAGGACCCGCCTTCTAAATTTTACACTGACACTGCAGAATGATTTGGCTCTCTGTTCTGCAGTGCTGGTTACCCGATGGGACAATTGCCCTCCCTCGTTGCGTCTCCAATACCCCACTTCAATTTTTAATAGTTAGACTTAGCTTAGTATCGTATTTAAGTTCAATCTAGATTGAAGTAGGTTAATTAGATGACAGCTGGAAAAATGTTTTCTCTCTGGTCAGTTCTAACAGGGCGCAGGTAAAATCCGACAAGGAAACCGCCCGAGGAAAGTGGGCCCAAGTAGGCCATATGGCCTAGGCATTGAGCACATGAGATAGAATTAAGTTCTGTCCCGATAAAAAGACACGATGTAGTGTAGAAAATATGCTTCAGGCCCTCTGTGGACAGTGAGGGGGCTCTAAGGAATCGGCAAACATTTTTGAAGAAAGATCGATCCTGTATTAATAGCTTTTATACTTACTAGACATAAATGTAATATAGCGTATACTAGAGTAGTACATTTCTAAGGCAGTGCATTTAGCGTATGTTGATGTAATGGCGTAAACCTTTAGAATCTTCTTAATCAGTACTGTATGTTAGGAAATTTTGCGTTGCTCTATGGTAATATGTATTTAATTCCATTAGCTATAGTTTGGAGGAAAAAAGTGAAGATGATATCCACTATCTCGAACATGCATCATCTCAAACAACTTTTTATTCCCCTCCTTGAATTTTTACAGAAAAACTGTCCGCTGTCCCTGTCTTAATTGCTTGAAATGCTTCGATATTTTATTCATTGTATTCCTTTTCTTCTTGATTTATTACTACTCAAAGGCTCCAAACTTATTGTGTTTGCANTTTTTTGTTTATTGGTAATGTTTTGTAGTTCATCAAGTTGGCTTAATTTTGCTACCTTGCAAATTTTCACTTTTACACGACGACAGCTTAGAAATATCAAGAAGTTCTGTCCCGATAAAAGGACACAATGTAGTGTAGAAAATCTGCTTCAGGCCCTCTGTGGACAGTGAGGGGGCTCTAAGGAATCGGCAAACATTTTTGAAGAAAGGTTGATCCTGTATTAATAGCTTTTATACTTACTAGACATAAATGTAATGAATGTAATATAGCGTATACTAGAGTAGTACATTTATAGGGCAGTGCATTTAGCGTATGTTGATGTAATGGCGTAAACCTTTAGAATCTTCTTAATCAGTACTGTATGTTAGGAAATTTTGCGTTGCTCTATGGTAATATGTATTTAATTCCATTAGCTATAGTTTGGAGGAAAAAAGTGAAGATGATATTCACTATCTCGAACATGCATCATCTCAAACAACTTTTTATTCCCCTCCTTGAATTTTTACAGAAAAACTGTCCGCTGTCCCTGTCTTAATTGCTTGAAATGCTTCGATATTTTATTCATTGTATTCCTTTTCTTCTTGATTTATTACTACTCAAAGGCTCCAAACTTATTGTGTTTGCAGATGAAGGGAACGCGGGTAGAATTAAAGGGCTAATATCACCATTTTCGAAAACTTGGCTATCAGATGACTTTTTTACGCTGAGTTTGATAAGATTGTCAACAGTGCCATATTTTGGGAATAGGTGGCCCTAAAAGCCCCCCAAAGTTGTGAATCGTACAATCAGCTGATCCAAATTTCTTATCTAGATATAGAAACGCGACCAAATGTAAACACGCCCGCAAAGCAATTTATTACTTGGACAGAAACGACTTTCGCAGCAATCGTGAACTGTTCACAAATTCGTCTCAAAATGATGGAATCATGTAAGAGAACGCCGATCTCTGAAAAAAAGGAATTATTATTTTCCACTTAAAGACACAACCTGTGCTACATGTACTTTGCAGATCCTGCAGCTGCATTTATCACTATTTCAGTTAAAATTGGAAGGGTGCTTGAGTCTTTTATCTCGTTTCTTGTGCGCTGAAACCTGCCACATTCTATCTCTGAGAGAGACCATACTCTCAATTCCAAAAGACGTGCTTCGTACTGTTGGAAGCTGCGCACGTTGTTATCGTGCCTTAAGTCGCAGAAAATGTTTCGCTGTATGAAAATATCCTTTTTAAAACTCTCAGTCACAAGCAGCTGCAGCTTTCTTATATAGATAGGCACCAAATTAGTTTGCTCCAAGAGAAAACCAAAGTCGTGTTCGTAATCTTTCTGTGCGATGCGCAACGCAATTGATTCTATACTTCTTGGAAGTAGAACAAACTCTGCTCGGTACTTATGGTGTTTCCAAAAACGTTTTGGGAAAAAAGCCATACGATGATAAAAGGATCAAGAACTGGACTTAAGTTTCCTATTAAAAAAATACTGTATACAAAATTGTAAAGATACGTGGATCTCTAGAGAAGAAATTACATTTAACTTTGCACTGAACAGAGTGCAGTGACCTTTTTCAATTTCATAAGAGAACAATGTCATGGGAGCTTTTAGCTTTTAGCTCTGGCTGAGCTGAATTATAGCATGTACTATTCTTTTGTCATCGAATTAACCCAACAAAAGGAAATTGTCACACCTCACTTTTCAAATAAGCAATTCTTGCTGACACAATGGTAAGCTTCATTTGGATTCTTCAATTGAACCATTTTTCAATTGTTGTAACACCTCTCTGAGTCCCCAATTAAACCATAATCTATACAATAGAGCTCCTAATCTCTTATTGAATTAGAAGTGTTAGTAGTGCTATGAGAAGCTTTTATAAAATTTGGAAACAAGGCGATTCTATTGGCTGCTGGACATTATTGCTGCCCTTTTTTGTTATTGGGGCAGCACATAAAAGCAAGGGGCAGCAGCTGTCCATCTGCACATCAGAAATCCTATCTGCTTATTATCTTGCACTTCTGTTATTTTTGTTATAAATTTCAGCAGTCAACTTCTAAGAACACAAAAGAACTTAGGGTAAAACACTTTGCAGGTTATAATGATGACAATGCCAGAGAATTGCCAATCAAAATTTGCCCTTGACAAAATCTGGTTTTGCACACGAAACTTAACTGAGGGTTATCAAGTAAAATGAATATTTTTTTTAGTTATGAGACCAGTACAAGAAAGCAGGTTTCCGCCACATAGCCTGGCCCAAAAAGAGTTGTACCTTGCTTTCTTCAAAGATGTAAGACATGGCTATGGATTGGGGGGGGGGGGGAGACCAGGCTNGGCGACCGTTTTTTCCGGGCCTTAAGGGACCAGTAATTATTAATGGTGGGGGGGGGGGGGGAAGATATTTTTTGAAAATGGTAGTTTTTTTCTTGACCCCCCCCCCCCCCCTCGATTTTATACAGCTACAATGCTGCCCCCCAAATGTAAGTATAACTTTTCGTAGCCCCCCCCCATGAAGTAGAAAGAAAATATGTGAGTTTTTATGAGCTGCTAGCCATGATACTTTGATCCAGTATGTAATATCACAGAGAGAGAGAGTTGAGATAAAGATTAAGACAGAAAATTGTCCATATTGATTCGTACGAAGCTCAGTTTTCAGAATCAAAAGATGGGAATTGGCACAATGTTAGAAATATGCAATGGATCATGGTCATCTTCTGGTAGATAAGACCTGATACCAGCAGAAAAGTCTGTTCAGTACCTTGAAAATGTTTTGCAAAAAATCAACACATTCATATGAAGATGCTCAACGCAAAACTTTTTGACAAAGAAATGAAAATAAACCTTGGAAAGCAAACGAATTATCATTCTACGAGAAGATTATAAGACAAAAAGGGCCCTTAAAATGTGCTAAGAGAATATGTATCAGATATCAATGCTACTTTATTCAGCAGTTGATAGCAAGAGGCAAAAACACATTATAATAGTAGATCCGAGCGATATAAAACTCTGGGGGCTGTGTCCTGTGGCTGTGTTATCTTGTTGCTTGGTTTCAGCGTGTGTCCCTGCAAGCCAGCATGCAAAGCTTGCTGGGATGTTCTTTTAACCGGACCCTACGACCCTACGACCCCGGACCTTACGACCCCAGACCATATAACCTTACGACCATACGACCCCGGACCCAAGTTTTATTTATTTAGCTGAAAGACTTGATCACAACTGATGGTTAATTGGTTTGAACACGGAAGACATCGGTACGTGTCAAATACCTGGCCAGGTAAAATTCGATGTATAGGTACTGAGCAAAGACCAGCAAGGAACCATGAACCAAGCCAGAAATTAGAAACCCAGTCTAAAAGACAAATGACGGATATATGGCGCCAAGTTTAAAAATAGAACAAAAGATGTCTGAGTGCCTTCATTGTCCAGTTGATTTGATAATCTCTCGAGGTCACCAATTACAATGGAATACAATAGGCTATATTTAGATTGCCCAGGCCCCTGATTTAAGTCGCCTTATATCTCCGTCATTTGTCTTTAAACAAAACTTCAAGACAGAGAAACATTCTCGAGAAACCATACTGGAGTCACGTGGAGAAACCATACTGGGTCACGTGGTGATATGATCACGTGCTACTTCTTTGTGACAAAGTAATGAATGGGTTCACGGAGATTAGGACAATGGACTGACTGGGTGGGGATAATAAATTAGGAGTAATTCCCGAATAAACGACATGGAGACACCAGGAATTGTAAAAAGTAATTTAGGGAAAATGACTACGAGATAGTGACGTTCCATAGGATAAAGGCGCGAAATTACTATTGTTAGCCATAATCAAAGCGGCGATGTGAAGGCATTTGTTATCTCTTGTGAGAGAGGGCAAGTAAAATATCGAGCATTTAGTGGAGTTCGACAAGGCATTGGAAGGTGAAATTAAATGTATCAACAATTGTCTCGATATGAAAGAGAGGCTCGTATGGGCGTACCTCGGAAGGGTCTTGTGTAACTGCTAGAGGCGTTGGGAGTGTGGGTTAGAGGGAGTGAGCTGGGAGATGAATGGGAAAGAAAGGGGCAGTGTGAGCCTAAAAATAATGATTTTCTTAGTGCAATACCAACCGTGCAGGGGACTAATAGAGAGGGATACAGAAGGTGTAATAGGTTCGCTACTGTAGGGGGGGGGCTAAAAAAGGGAGGGGCGGGATACGGAAGGTTAGCTAGGCGTCACTAACGGGATATCATAGGGGAGCATAATGGAAGGACAGTTCTGGGACTGTGTAAGGAAAGGATAATAGGGGAGGGTTGGGGAAGGCAGATCAACTGGGAGGCTGTATAGACTGGGCTGAAAGACAGGAAATGATAGCAAATCGGATCGCTAAGGGACGTGGGATGTCTAAAACAATTGTTAGTTGCAAAAGTGTATATGACGGTCATTGATGATAATAATGACAAAAGGACGAGGAAACTGTTATTCTGTTGCTATGCAGAAGTCGTGTAAAAGCATGGTTCATGGAGATACGGATCATAGGAAGAACAGGAGGGGTGATAAGTTAGGTAGGATTGTTTCATAAATAATAGGCAGAAATCAGAACCTGTTTAACAGTTAGCAGGGAGATTGCTTGTAGTCAATGACGATATTTTAGGAAAATTGCGTTAAATTGCTATTGTGTAGCTATAATCCTGATAATGAGGATGAAAACAAGTGTTGTACACTGATATTGGCCTCATGATCTCTTGTAAGGGAAGGCGAGCAAAATATTGGGAATTATGTGGAGTTGGGCAGGACATGGGAAGATAAAATTAAATGTATCCACTTCTGTCTTGATACGAAAGAGAGGCTTGTGTGTGCGTACCTCAGAAGGGTGTTATATAACTACCTAAGGAAATTTGGGTATGGGTTGTAGATGAGTGGGAATGGGCTGGGGGATAGAAGGGAAATAAGGGGCAGGGATAGGGGGACTATGTGAACTTGAAAGTGGAGATTTCCTTAGTAGAATACTAACCGTACAGGGGATTAAAAGGAGGGGGATGGGATGAAGGAGGGGTAACCAGTAAGCTAGATATCACTAACGGGATATCATAGGGGAACTTAACGGAAGGATAGGCTAGGTCCGTACGTAAGAGGTGATATATTAGCTGGGTGTTGGTCATGGGACTGCGTAAGGAAAATTAAGTGCCAGTGGGGTAAAGAAGATAGGTTCAACGAGAGGCTAGATTGAATGGGCACCAAGGCAGGCCATGATAGTAAGTCGGGTAACTTACCCCTTAGCAACGTAGGAAATGTAAACATTTGTGTGTTGCAATGAAGAAAGGCGGACAATGACGTAAATAATGACAAGAGGAGAAGGTAACTGTTATTTCGTTCTACCGCTATAAGGATTGCAGGTTGGCTAGGAGGGGTAATAAGTCAAGCAAGGAAATTACAGACACAATAGGCAAAAATCAGAACCTGTTTTACAATTTACAGAGCGATTGCTTATCGTTAATGACGTTACCCAGGAAAACGGCGCTGAATTGCTATTGTGTAGCCATAATCCTAGTAATGAGGATCAAAGAAATAATTGTACACTGATATTGGCCTTATGATCTCTTGTAAATTGAGGCGAGTAAAATATCGAGAACTGAACTTTGTGTATTTGGATAAGGCAAGGGAAAATAAAGTTGAATGTATCTATTTCTGTCTCGATATGAAAGGGAGGCTTGTGTGCACGTACCTCAGAAAGGTCCTGTATAACTACTCAAGGAAATGGGGATAGGGGTTGTAGAACAGGAGAATGGGCTGGGGGATAGATGGGAAATAAGGGACGGGGAAAGGGAGCTGTGTAAGCCTGAAATTAAAATTTTTCAGTGGAATATCAACCGTCTAGGGGACATATAAGGGGTGAAAAGAAGTTTTTTTACAAAGTGGTAGGGGGCATGGGTTATAAATTAGGGGAAATGGGCTGGGGGATAGCTCGGAAATAAGGGGCAGGGACAGCGGCAGGGGCAGGGGGCTGTGTGGGCCTAAAATTAGAATTCCCTTAGTGAAGTAACGACAAAAGGGGTGATTAATATATAAGTATAGGTCTAGGGATGGTGGAAAAAATTAGAGTAACAGGGGGCGGGGGCAGGGAAGATCGATATAATGAAATACCATAAAGAGTGCGTAGCAATATGAGTAATGGGTGTAAGCAGGATAACTTAGTGGCGAAGGAAATACAAACATTTGTATAGTAATTATGCACAGTGAGAGCTATGTGGAGAAGGCGGGCAATATGGAATGGAAGTGAAGGTTTGCCTCGGTATGAAAAAGAGGCAAGTGAGTAAATGTATGAGAGAGATGGCACCAACTGTTAGGATAGCGGGGGGAGGGTTGTTTTAAGGGCGGGCATGTCACACTGGGAACGATGTCCTACCTTTGTCCGAAAACCGGTTGTTCACGAACGAATTTTGCACCACCTTTGTCCCAAACACTGGTCGTTTTTGAAGACAAATTTCTGCTGTTATTTTTCTTCATTTTGGCGGAGAATTTTAACATGATGTATTACTGACGATGTTTGTCCCAAAAAACGGTAGTTTGACCAACTACTGTTTTTGAAAGCCAGTGATAATTGTAGCCATAAAAGTACAAGTGTCCCAAAACCGGTTGCTGGACAAAGGTAGAACTGCTTTGGTGAAGAATTTGCAATCCTGGTCTTTTTTCGGAACTTTGCCGGACAAAGGTAGAACCACTTTGGTGAAATATTTGAAAAACTTTCCGTAAAAAATGTCAGACAAATTTGGAACCGCTTTTGTGAAAATGTGAATAACTGGCCTTTTTCCGTAAACTTGCCGGACAAAGGTAGAACCAGCTTGCAGGTAAACTTTCGGATCCTAATTAAATAGGAGGTTAGAAATCTTGATTTTTGCGACAAATTGATGGAAAAGGAAGACTAATTTTACAATTTTACTAATTTTACAACTACAATTTGTTGTTTTGGGCAGGAGAGTCATACTGTGTGATGAAAAACCGGTTATTTTTGCCAATCCCTCTGGACAAAAATGGGGTAAAATATTTTATAGTACTTGCCCGCCCCTTATTCTATAGCAGAAAATAGTTTCTTAGAATTTGAGAAAACTTTTCTTCAGCAACCTCAGCTATTCATACAACGTACTTAAAAACGGGCTATTTTAGTCAAGAAACTGTATTTCTCACTGCCTGAAAACCAAGGGCAAGCATTGAAAGCAGCCATAATAATCAGTGTATGAATGATTTAAAGAGAGTACAAAGATTAGCATGCTTTGCTCGAAAACAGCAACTTGCTCTGCACAACTTCCAGAACTTTCCAGTCGCACTTTTTCGTTTGGAAAATTGTTTGGCCGAACATGAGAACACCAACACTTCAAGGCCTTGACGTCAGTTTTCTTTGGATTTCACCACACATACTCACATACTACAAGAAGAGCTTGCTGAAGAATATAATCATAGACTTTAGCTAATTTCTTTCATCACTCATCTTCTATTGTTGGTACTGGCTATCTTGAATGTGTACTTGGTACCTGGCTCTATGGTTCCGGGTACCGACCATAATGGTACTGGGTACTGGGCCGTCTGGTACCTGGTACTGCCCCCTTGGTACCGTGGTACATTTTACCTGTCACCTATGAAGTGTCATTACCGCCAAAATTACAATGTGATAGTAGAAGTTCAATTTGAAATCAAAATGTCCGCATGAAGATGCATTCATGCAATCAAAACGCAGATATTGAATTCAATTCGACAAACCAAAATCAATTTGTACATTTTAAAATGCATTCATTGAAAATAAATGAAGTTCTAAGATGCA
>REGM01000630.1:42676-57377 GCA_004194415.1 Aurelia aurita
TCGGTTTAGGATTTCGTAATGCATTCTCGGTTTAGGATTTCGTAATGCATTTCAGTTCGGGATTCGAAATGCATTTTCGGTTTAGGATTTCGTAATGCATTCTCGGTTTAGGATTTCGTAATGCATTTCAGTTCGGGATTCGTAATGCATTTCAGTTCGGGATTTCAAAATGCATTTTCGGTTTTGGATTTCGTAATGCATATCATTTCGGGATTTCGTTTATCACTTGCATCTTAGAACTTCATTTATTTTCAATGAATGCATTTTAAAATGTACAAATTGATTTTGGTTTGTCGAATTGAATTCAATATCTGCGTTTTGATTGCATGAATGCATCTTCATGCGGACATTTTGATTTCAAATTGAACTTCTACTATCACATTGTAATTTTGGCGGTAATGACACTTCATAGTCACCATCCTCAAAGAAGCAAAGGATCACGACTGATGGGGATCTTTCCCAGAAAAATTTTGAAAATAGGACTTCAGTTTCACGGGGATTTAGATTATTTTTGAACTGCATAATATCAAAAGTGATAGCTTGATAAATTCTAGCTACTTCCTCAAATATACCATAGATAAGTTTGAATCTTTATTTCTATGATCTTGTTTTTCACAGGCTTTTTCCTTACAAAATGAGCGAGCTTCAGCAAATTATTTGGGTGCTGAGCCCCCCAGCCCCTCACTTCCAACGGGCCTGACCGATATGAAAAGACGACAATAGGTCCTTAATCTCAGCAGACGGTTTCAAAATATTTCTCTGAAACTTGTGTTTGTGTTAAATTTGAATTGGCTTATGAAAGAAAACCAATTCGCTAGTGTTCTCTAATCAAACAATAGTAGATGTCGGTCATTGTAGGGCCCTGGTTATGACTGTATTACATACTTCAATTTATGTAAATTGACTTCTCCGACTTTCGTGGAAAGGGCCCGTAATTTTTTTCACTTTACATTATAAGAGGGCCCGGGTGGCGATCACCACTTTGCCACCTGGGCCAGACCGCGCCTGCGAGGTACAACGTAGCCTGCGTGCAGACTCTGTGAGAAAAAATTAAGAGGAGGGAAAAAAGTAGAGTCTGCGCAACTGATCGACTTTTCTTGTCCGCTGACGTCAGCACTTTCTTTCGACTACAGGTTTATTCTCGTCTGTGGAATGCATTGCACATATGATTGGGAGCTTCATTAGCTCACTACAAGTTGTCATATCCTATTACAGCTTGACTCCAATGAGGGGGCTGTGGGCTGTCACAGGTTGCGGATTTGGACAACTTTTGTGCTAGGGTTCCGGGTATTGGGCGGGTATTCCATTGGCTTTTCGAAGCTATGAAGTTAGTTTAGTTAATTGAGTTTGAAGAATCAGCTTTCAGAGGCTTAAATCGGTGTAAACACAAGTATCTGAAAACGAAAGTGTTCCATGTGATTGAAGATTATGTACGAAAAGTTAAGACTGTCTAAAAGTTCAAAACGGCCAGGTACAATGATTTCATTCTGACAAATTCGAACCCTTAGGAAAACATTCTGCTATAGCGCATGGGCCTTAAGTCACACATCTCTACAGTGCAAACTGCTACACATTTCAGTGCATTAACACCGAAACTTTGCTAGAGACATTCTACGCCATAATGATAATGATCAAGCTAATTGAATAAGATGTGAATCAAATGTTATCTTCGTAGAGCAACATGACCAAATTGGATGATGACTTTTGGAAACTTATTGAGGAGACTGAAGTCACAAGTGACGAAGAAGAGCAAAGTGATGATGGCACTACCGACGATACCAGATCGGAAATGGGCAAGGGAAAGCTAAAAGAAGAAAAAGAGAAGAAGGATGAAGCCTTTCATATAATGGAAAAGAATAGCTCCACTGTGGAAAATAATTTGACCCATCAGGTACCTTGCTATGATTTAAAGGTCTCCCAATTGGATGTCCATCCATTCTAAATATTTTCACGGTGCTAAATGTTTTCTATACGCTTTCTATGGTAAATGTCTATTCTAAATGCTCTCTATGTTATGCTAAATGCTTTCTGTAATGCTTTCTTTCAAGCGTAGAGGGCTAGAGGCAAAATGTGAATGTAACGAGGCAGTTTGCTTGCAGAGCTTTATTCGTAACATTGGTTTCACTGTATTACTTAGTATTTAAACTCCTGATTACCCTGATTCTAAAAAGACTCCAGGCCACGGCCCTGTGCTCTGGCGTCTTTCTCTTGGGTCACAAATCTCACCTTAAGCTTTTCAAATGGAGTTGCCCCCATCTTCAATGAATCAATATCAAGTTTAGAGCCAACTGTTATTTGAATAAACAAAATAGATCTGTATTTGTCTCTACGTAAGAAATGCTCTGCAGAGGGCATCGATGTAAAGTGACGGAAGCATGGAAAATTAATAAAATATCTTTGTTGAGTGGCCATACAAGGATTAAGAATACGATTTTGAAAAGATTTTGGTTTTTGTCAAAATATGAATCATTACAGTGTGTCCCAAAGAAATTGTTCAACATTTGAATTGATTTTGGAAAATGCTGACTATACTCTGGCTCCATTCTATGATAACCCTATCCCTAAGAATTTGAATTAATTAAAAACACCAGATTCTTGCAAACCCACCGAAAGTTCATTGAGTTGCGAGTACTTAACGATAAAGTTTGTGCAAAGGCTGAAACGAGAGGCCTCTCGATAGCATTCTAAAGTGAAAGTAGCGTGGAACTACCCTTTGTTCGTTTCTTGTTTGGTTGTTTCAGAGTAAACCAAATCAGATTTTGGAAGAAAAAGATAACCTAGCTGTTTCTAAATATATTCAAGCGTATATGGGTGTCTTGAGGAATTGAGATGAGCACAGTTCGAAAATGAGATGAGTGCGTCGATTAAGTTTGATTTAATGTATTTTCGATGCTAGAATTGTTCAGAGAATTTTGACAGTAGTTACTACTGGAACTGATTTCAGCTGTCACACAAAAATTCATCTTTGAAAGCTAAGTCAGTAAATTTTCAGCACATTTGCAATTGACAACTTAAGGTGCAAGGGACTGCGTAATGTTACCATAAGTCCATTTTTTCATCGATATTTTGTTAACATTTAATCAAGCGTCGAACTATGTGTTGCGACACCCTGTTGTGAAAGACATTTTAATATACCCATCATTTCTATCTGCTCCTTCAACAGTACAAAGAAAACGAATTCATCGCGTATACTGCATATACGGACAGTTTTTATCTTGGGAGAGTGGTAGCACCTGCGGAAGAAATTGAGGCTGACGAAGTAGCAGTAATATATGCCGAAGCAAGACCTGGAAACAGGTATGATATGAGCAAGAGAAGATTCGATGTCGTAAAGAAATGCAACATCTTCAAATTCGATGGCCCTACAAACACATTTGAGGTACAAAATTGTGGAGCAGCGATGTGGGCAGTTAACCGTGTGGACATTGAAAGACAACATAAAACATTTCTAAAGTCAATTCGCTAAATTAAAGTGAACAGTCCTAACGTTTCTTCTGAGGTTCTTAAATTTTGATTACTCTAGCAGACTTTTTAGTTAATACAAAAAGAGTCTGGCTCAAGCACTATCATACGAAAGGTTCGATTGAGTGGCATACAGTATTTATCACTGTTGTGCACATTCGAAAGATTTAAACTCCTTTGTAAAATATCTAAAATTCTATGACAGAAATGATTTATCTTTGCTGAAATGATCCCCAAAGTACCTCTAAACAACTATCATAAGAGACTTCCCATTAAGAATAATGTCAAAACATTCAGCAATACTGTACTTCTGCGTGACCTTTGAAAAATAAAGCTACAAATTATAAAAGTTTCTTAGCATTTTTAATCAAGTAGCGTGGATTCTCGGGTTTTGAAATGGAGCATAAGGTTTCTTACAAACGGTTTCTTATACATAAACTATGTATATACCTTTCAAGCACCAATCGTTTTCATTCAGGTTGTTGGTTATCCTATACTATGAAAACCTTCCGAAACTTATCAAATGCTGTGAACGTAAGTTACTGGTTAACCTATATCGTATTTGTCATACGCTTCTGGTGTGTATATAAAAAAGTAAGGTGGCTGGGAAAGCAGTGGAAAGGGGCCAGTATGTAAATGAAGAATTAAGTAGACACGCATTAGCAGCAAAAGGATCTTATGCGATTCAGTTTCGATGAAGCTATTTCTGCATCATATTACGACAGAGCTCACCCTTTTCACTCATCATTATAATTTTACAGTTGGCTAGAAGATATTTTTCCACCTATGTAATTTTCGTCAAATTCGCGCCCTCGAATAAAAACATCGATGTTTTATCATCATCGCAGACTATTGTCAGCGATTATAATATCATGTTTTATTTTTTGTTTATTGGTAATGTTTTGTAGTTCATCAAGTTGGCTTAATTTTGCTACCTTGCAAATTTTCACTTTTACACGACGACAGCTTAGAAATATCAAGAAGTTCTGTCCCGATAAAAGGACACAATGTAGTGTAGAAAATCTGCTTCAGGCCCTCTGTGGACAGTGAGGGGGCTCTAAGGAATCGGCAAACATTTTTGAAGAAAGGTTGATCCTGTATTAATAGCTTTTATACTTACTAGACATAAATGTAATGAATGTAATATAGCGTATACTAGAGTAGTACATTTATAGGGCAGTGCATTTAGCGTATGTTGATGTAATGGCGTAAACCTTTAGAATCTTCTTAATCAGTACTGTATGTTAGGAAATTTTGCGTTGCTCTATGGTAATATGTATTTAATTCCATTAGCTATAGTTTGGAGGAAAAAAGTGAAGATGATATTCACTATCTCGAACATGCATCATCTCAAACAACTTTTTATTCCCCTCCTTGAATTTTTACAGAAAAACTGTCCGCTGTCCCTGTCTTAATTGCTTGAAATGCTTCGATATTTTATTCATTGTATTCCTTTTCTTCTGGATTTATTACTACTCAAAGGCTCCAAACTTATTGTGTTTGCAGATGAAGGGAACGCGGGTAGAATTAACGGGCTAATATCACCATTTTCGAAAACTTGGCTATCAGATGACTTTTTTACGCTGAGTTTGATAAGATTGTCAACAGTGCCATATTTTGGGAATAGGTGGCCCTAAAAGCCCCCCAAAGTTGTGAATCGTACAATCAGCTGATCCAAATTTCTTATCTAGATATAGAAACGCGACCAAATGTAAACACGCCCGCAAAGCAATTTATTACTTGGACAGAAACGACTTTCGCAGCAATCGTGAACTGTTCACAAATTCGTCTCAAAATGATGGAATCATGTAAGAGAACGCCGATCTCTGAAAAAAAGGAATTATTATTTTCCACTTAAAGACACAACCTGTGCTACATGTACTTTGCAGATCCTGCAGCTGCATTTATCACTATTTCAGTTAAAATTGGAAGGGTGCTTGAGTCTTTTATCTCGTTTCTTGTGCGCTGAAACCTGCCACATTCTATCTCTGAGAGAGACCATACTCTCAATTCCAAAAGACGTGCTTCGTACTGTTGGAAGCTGCGTACGTTGTTATCGTGCCTTAAGTCGCAGAAAATGTTTCGCTGTATGAAAATATCCTTTTTAAAACTCTCAGTCACAAGCAGCTGCAGCTTTCTTATATAGATAGGCACCAAATTAGTTTGCTCCAAGAGAAAACCAAAGTCGTGTTCGTAATCTTTCTGTGCGATGCGCAACGCAATTGATTCTATACTTCTTGGAAGTAGAACAAACTCTGCTCGGTACTTATGGTGTTTCCAAAAACGTTTTGGGAAAAAAGCCATACGATGATAAAAGGATCAAGAACTGGACTTAAGTTTCCTATTAAAAAAATACTGTATACAAAATTGTAAAGATACGTGGATCTCTAGAGAAGAAATTACATTTAACTTTGCACTGAACAGAGTGCAGTGACCTTTTTCAATTTCATAAGAGAACAATGTCATGGGAGCTTTTAGCTTTTAGCTCTGGCTGAGCTGAATTATAGCATGTACTATTCTTTTGTCATCGAATTAACCCAACAAAAGGAAATTGTCACACCTCACTTTTCAAATAAGCAATTCTTGCTGACACAATGGTAAGCCTCATTTGGATTCTTCAATTGAACCATTTTTCAATTGTTGTAACACCTCTCTGAGTCCCCAATTAAACCATAATCTATACAATAGAGCTCCTAATCTCTTATTGAATTAGAAGTGTTAGTAGTGCTATGAGAAGCTTTTATAAAATTTGGAAACAAGGCGATTCTATTGGCTGCTGGACATTATTGCTGCCCTTTTTTGTTATTGGGGCAGCACATAAAAGCAAGGGGCAGCAGCTGTCCATCTGCACATCAGAAATCCTATCTGCTTATTATCTTGCACTTCTGTTAAATGTGATTAGCTTTGAATACTTTGAGTTGACCATTTAAAAAGTTGCAAAAAAACCAAACTTTTGCGCCATGTTACCCAAGTTTATCCTAAAGTCTGCAGGGACAAACTAGCAGGTCACTGTTATTTATTTATTGATTTCATGGTGTATATTGTTTGCTTGATACGATTAGTCAATTCCCGATGTTTTCTCTACAATATCAACTCAAGTTGCTGGTAAATTATACAACTAACTAATATGCCAAAGCATTTTTATGATTGTTTTTGTGACATCACAATAAGCTGGGTTACATTCAGACTTTACTTCAAAAAGTGACCAGATACAACTCGCAAAAGCCAAAGAGGCGTTTTGCAGACATTTGATACCAAACTACCTGCTGATTGCAAACCTTAGACTAACAGTGTATGTGCATCTTTCAGTGCCATAAGAGAGCAAATTCTTCACATCTATGAGTTTTGTATTTTACTTCTAGAGGTCAAGCAGGACATCAAAGACAAAAGAAGATGAGCAGCCTGTGCAAGATGCAAGGTATTGGATCGCTAAGAAGCAAGATTTGCAGGGTTTGCAAAAGCACTACATCAGTGATGAGATTGGTAAGATTATTTATAGTATAGATGACTGGAAATCATTTTATTTGCCAGGCCTATTTGGCAAAAGTAAGTACGCTGAGGCAAAATGCATGCTGAGAACTTTCCATAAACGCAACAAAGTTTGATAAGGAATATTCATGACACGCAATATTTTTTATCAGAAACTGAAACTTAACTCTTAGATTGCCAAAAAAGTAAAAAAGACTCCAGTACTGGGAAAATTGAACTTAAGTAACTATTTGTTTTTGATAAAAGGAATCCTTGCCTAAACGTTGGAAAGGCTTCTCAAAACTTTGTTTTGAAATCTTCATGAGGGTGCAGGTAATAAACATGAAGATTAGAAATTTGTAAGAAACTCTGCGTGCTCAGAATCTGACAATCTTAAGAAACTTTCAGTACTAGTGCAAATTCTTAGTTTCTTATAAAAAAGATGCATGTACTCTTTTGATGAGGGACTTTGAGATTTCTCAACATTTTCATGGTCAGCCAATAGAAATTTAATTGCAATGGCTAAAGTAAGTATTGACTGTCATACTGTAGCAATGGTTTACTTTATGAATCTTCTGTCCTTTGCCAACTTGCGTTGTTCCTGCTTCAAGTTATCAATTTTAAATAATCAAATCACCTGACAGGATCATTTCTACTTTATTCTCAATTTACAAATTATTATTGCGAATGCATGGAAATTGAGTAAAAAATTAGAGCCTGTTTAAACTGTACTGGTTCAACTTTGGATTCGTAACAAAATTGTAACGGATCATTCATTTTAGCATGTGGGGATCATTTTTCACAATGATTTTGAATAGAATATGTAACTTTTTTCTATCTTATCAGGATGGGGTGTGATTAATTCCATGCACACGATGATAGAAAAAGGATCATTTGTACTCCACTATGATGGAGATCTAATCGACAAGAGTGAGGCAGCGAAAAGAGAAATCAAATACAATAAAAAGAAGTTAGGCAGTTACATGTTTTACTTCAAGCATGGTGAACAAGAAATGTGGTATGTTGTATTTCATTGAAATATCCCATTGTTAGTTTGTGTACCATGTACAAAGGTAACCAACTCATTTTCCAATTGTATCAAGCATGTATCATTTTGGAATCAATTTATTTGCAACACGTTTTGCCAAGCTTGCTGAAAAGTTTCCATGTTCGATTCTGGACCATGATTTACTTGCCATTCAAAGTTGAATTCAACACAGTTGTCAAATTCTGAAATAGAATGAAATATCAATTGTAAGTAAATCATGGACCAGAATCAAGTTTGAAATTCTACTTGTTCCCATACAAACCCCTTACCATCATTTTCCTAATTTTTTGTGTCTAAAAGAATAGTGATTTTACAAAACAAAATGTTCACATCTAAGTTAGCCTTTGACTGATAGATTAACATTTCAGTTTTGAATATTGGCAGCATGCTTTTTATTGGACAGCGCGCTAAACATGTTTACTTTTTTTTACTCACCTGGAATATTGTAGATAGAGAGATAGATATCTTTGTATAAGGTTTCTTTTGATGTTACTACTGATTAATGGATTTTAGTAGAACAACTTTTGCAGTCAAGGAGAAGCCTAAATATGAAATGATAGAACCTTAAGATGAAATCAATGCAACTGAATTTAGCCAAAGCTAACCTTAGGTCACCTTTGTTTCAGTGTTGATGCTACGAAACCTACACAGCGCCTGGGTCGTCTTGCAAATTACAGCAAAGATGGGAATTGCAGAATGCGCAAGATAATGGTCGGGGATACACCCCATCTGTGTTTGTTTGCGAAGCAAGACATTTTGCTCAAAGAAGAGATCTCCTATGATTATGGTGTTGCAAACCTACCTTGGCGAGCGAAGGTATGTTATACTGATTTTTCATTACTATTTATAGACCAAGAAGAAGTAGAGTAAAACCGTTTGAGGAACTGAATCTTGGCCAATCCTCATTGGATATGCTAGCAAAATTTACCATTTCATCCTACCTGGTGTCCCAAATAACATGTGCACCATTTGAATGGTTGCTGAGGAGCAGCCATAAATCTGATTTTCCTACTTTCAATCTTTTTGAATAGAAAAGATCTCAACTTAGAGTTTTAGACCTTGCATGTTTATTTCTGATAAGTAGTTGCTGATTTATGAAGCAAGAAAGTCGAAATTACTGGTTGCCTCAAAACCAGAGGATTTGATATTCTCCATTAATTTCAAAATTAAAGAAATTGAGTGAAAAATGTGCCTAGCCTGGTTCTCTAATGTTCATAACTGAAACACGTAATCATGAATTAAATTTTTGTGATAACCAAGAAGAAAACGCTAAAAATTGGTATGTGCAACACAAGTGCTGCAGGAGGAGATGCATCCATCAATTATTTTGCTTCATTTGTCTAGTTAACTTTCTGTGAACATCTAAGAAAATTGCTAAATAGAAATTTGTTTTCACAACTTTACTCTGGGATTGTTTGTCATGAATTTGTTCATGTTTTGATTTCCACAAAATCTATTTTGGCTTTGTTACTGTATGTTCCTCATCACCAGAAAAGCAACAAAACAAAAATGGAGTGTAATGGGGCAGATGTGATGGTAAGTATAGAGCCTTTCCACTAAAAATAGTTATGTTTATTTCTATCTAGTTATAGCTCTAGATAAGTTTTGTGATTTATTTATGTGGTAATAATTCTGTACATATATATGAATTTATCAGAGCAATTCATAGTTTTTGATTCATTCTTCACGTTTTACAGTGGAGTTAGTTTCTTGTCTATGGAAACATTAAGTGTTCTCATCGAGACTATTTTCATGCTCATTTTGCAATTGTGATATTGTACATTATTCAAGGCAATCTCATACCTCTGTTATTTATTTGAAATGGAATACACATGATATAGAATGGACATCTCCTTTTTTGGACGAGGAGGCATTTGTTCTCATTATGAAGTCATGTTATAATACTGCACAATTTTGACAATTGTTTTAAAACATAATATGTCTTTTTTTAGGAAGAGGATTTTTCAGCCAAAGCTTCTCTCATAGATTCACATAAAGNGAAGACAACAAAAGAAAGACGAAAGAATTGTTAACATTGCCCTCTTTGAATAAAGCAAGAAGTCCTAAGTTATGTTATTTTCATTCAAATAGAACAATATATGATCAGCAGAACCGGTCCTTTGTAGCCACGATTCCAATCCAATACCAGCCATTTGCATGAATAAGGATTAAGTGATGATATCATTGGTTTTGAGTAGCAGGCCGCTCCTCTCTAGCCACTGACCCTCAACCTGAAGCCTGCGTTTTACCAACATGGGAGCCTGCGTTTTACCAACCTGCAGGCCTGCGCTTTACCCTAGCCGTTAGCATTAAGTATCTCTGTTGTTTTGTTAGCTGCAGTTTCAAGACATTATAGTTTAGTTTTCCTTCATAAAGATTGTATGGTTTTTTCAAGAACTGGTTCAGTTGATGTTTTAAATGTTACTTCAACAAGTTTAGCTAGCATTTGTCGTATAGCAGTGACTATTCGCACTTATTGCTGTGTGTATTCATCAGAATTGCTTGCTATATTTTGATTTATCATGTCGCCAAGTTGTATCTCTTCTCTCTTTGTTAACTGTATATCTATTTCAGGTACTGAAACTCCATTTTTGTTATCTACAGCTCGTTGCCGGCCACCATCTTCTATGCCAAATTTAGCCAGATTGTCGTCGACTAAATCAGTGAAGTTCTGCTGGTCAGTATTTTCATATTCAGACATGCCGAGATACCACAGCTGGTGTGGCGACATGTTTTGTGCGCTACTGATGGGATGCTCATTCCAATCAGCCTGTAATTCGTGCTAGGCATCGTTGACAGTTTTTAGAAAAACAAAATGAAGGCCATAAAGGTTGGCCTCATTGATAGGATCGAGCAATCCTTCTTCTTCTAGAAAGTAAAGGATCCCTTGAAACCGTTGCACAACTGTACGCCAAACATCTAGCCATAACCTTTCTATTTGTTGGTTATGTACAGACGACCCTGTGATGAAACTGCCACAATTTAATCCTCTGTTATATAGCATAAAGCGGGCAACATCTACATTTTCTACTCCCATTTCAGCATGGACACGTGATGGAAAGCCGTGGTCTTGAACAGCTTGCTGGAAAAATCCTAGAACAATTGAAGCTCTGTTATTGGCACTGCATTGAAGGTAAACAATTTTACGACTGTATCCATCTATTCCTCCAAGTATGACAAACACCATCAAATCAATTTATAATGCCCATCAAGTGCCTGTGAGAAACAACTGTAAAAGATTAATTAATTTAAAAAAGCAGGGCAGCAGGGGTTCGTATATGCTTTGAGAAAAGTACGAAGGTCGATTTTAAATGTACAGACATTGTTACCAGCCGCAAGTGATATGTTCACTGTAACTGTTTGATTCACTAAACTTCTATGAGGATATCCCAACTGCTCTTGAAAGTGTCTCAGTTGCCTTGTTCAATTTTAGTTTCCTTCAGGGCGTCCCAAAACATTTGTGCCCCGTTTCTACCGATATTGTGGTGGACCTGTGATATTAGTTGTATTTTTTTAATACTGTGTTAAGGGAAAGGCGTCAACGTAGAATTTGAGACCTTTTTTGAGTAAATCGGACATGTAATTACAGCATTATGACACCAGAAAGTCTAAATTAGATGTTAAAGAAGATCTATTGCAGCAAAATAACAAAACATGATGTGATGGATGTACACAGGCTCCAAATCAACGATTAAGGCACAAATAAAAAGCTCATTGCACTGTTAAGGACAGCAAACCTACGATTAGGCCATGCTGATTCGTTTGCTATCAGGTGATTCGATTTCTTATGATTCCGCAAGATCCGCGGTTTTCACCTAGTCCATGTTTTCCTTGTCTTTATGCTTATTCGACTACAGAAAGTCATTGAATTTAGAAGAAAGCATTTAGCAGAGGTACAAGAAAGGAAATTAAATCATCGATCTATCTGCAACATCAAGCTCTCTTATTTCACTTAAGCATCAATTTGTATGAAGTCAGAATTGCTTCTAAGAAGGGATAGATGAACGGTCCAAGAGTCCACTGATAACAATATAGACTCGCCGTCGCCGTCTCGGAAAGAGAGGGGAGGTACGGCTCCAGTTTAGCCCTCGCTCTGCAAGTCGCAGATAGAGGCCAAGTAGTGCTCCAGTTTAGCTCTCGCCCTGCCAGTCTGAGGCAAAGGGGAAGCCAGACATTAATTTAAGGAATTTTCATCACTGCACAAAACAACGTAAATCGCAAATTTTTTGGGTATTGGTTATGAAAATTCTTCCGTTTTCCTACTAGATAGCACCGGAATGTAAGAGCTATATTTCAAGAAAACTGACCCAAATCATATTGTCAAGCACCTTGCTCGTTTTGAAACAAGTATTAAGAGATCGGAGGCGAAAAGAAAGATTTAATTTGTCGAACATGTGATTTCTGCAGTAGTTATTTTACTAAGAAACGCCTGAATTGTATGTGTTTTTCCCAACATTCTATTTGAAGACTCTNGTTTAGTAGTAAAGTTTCTTAATTAGTTTCTTATTATTTTGGGCTTATATTTTTTTATCCACTTATCAGGGACGTAAGGTGTTATTTGAAATTAGCCTGATAGCTCTCAAAGAGAATGCGACAATGTGTGGAGTACAATAGGACTCCCCTGACGGCTATAACTCGTTGTTAGGATAATCAGGTCGTTTCAGCTGGTTTCAGCCTCGATTCCGATTTTAGCAGCTCGTTTCAGATGGTTTCAGGTTGTTTCAGGTGGTTTCAGCTCGTTTCAAGTCGTTTCAGGTGGTTTCAGGTCGTTTTAACTTTTATAAATTACGCTCATTTTGTTGATCTAACAGTTTCTTGATGACAACAGCTTTGCCTTTGAAATCTGCAGTCACAACTGTTCCAAAAGCCCCTTCACCAAGCACATATTTATCACTCAGGTCAGACCACCTGCATTCTTTGTTTTGTAAACATTCTGGGATGCTCCTTTTGACTAGACATCTTGGAAGTGGGAACTTGAACTCCATTGGCAATAGATTTTGGTGCCTATAAAATAAAATAAAATTGAAAACAGGCAAAAGTTGACAAAAAAATGAAATAAGCATTTAGAAGAAAAGAGGTGCAATGCAATACAATTTCAAATATAGAAACTTTCAGATCACTTACAGAAGTTTATGATTTACTTCCATGCTCTGTGGTTGTCATACAAATATTAAAGTAAATCAATCACAAATACATTTTTTGTCTTGGGTCAAAACAAATGAAAAAATGTTAAGTTGAATAATAAATTGTAATGTAAAGTTTTCATTTGTTGTTTTCCCTGTGATTTGGGATGTGATTTGAGATATGATTTCTATTATGCATTGTTCAAATGTTAAAGTTTCCAGCCCAGAGAAGATAGAATACTACACATGGCCAGCGAGCCAGCCCAAAATGTATATACACTAAGCACTATAAATGCTGGTTCCCACCCTGCAATGAACTATCATTGCTTTCCTCATCACCAATTTTTTTAATGCGATGAAAGTTCATCTTGCACTGGAAAGGACATTTGACTGTAAGCCCTGAATTTTAAAACCAATGTGAATCAGGCTTTACAGTCAAAGGTAGTTCCCAGTGAAAAATGAATTTTAAGAGACACAATATCATGCAAAAAGTAGGTTTGCAAAGAAAAAATCGAGGAGAAAACAAGGCTTAATTACTGTTGGAGAATAACGCTTCCTTGCTCTCCCTTTTTTTTATTTTTGGCCATTTAGTACTAGTTTGTCATCAAAAAAATTATTTATATATCGGGTGAGGCAAAACAATGTATAGATGTTTGAAATTATGTAGCTCTCAAACCATGTTTCAGATTCCTATAAACTTTTAATACCTGTGTAGCTAACATATTAACTTAGATAAGAAATTTGGTTTGTCAAAATCGGTTGAATAGTTCTAAAATCACAAGTAATTTTATAAAAGTGCTTCATCTCAAAATCCTAATCGTTGATCAAATCTGCTTGCAATCCAGCCTCATGAAAGTAGAAAATAGACAAAAAATCCTGAATTCCAAAAGTATATGATTATGCAGCAGCCTTTTTGTATACATTAGTAAATGTTTGAGCGATAGGATACACCAAGAGAATTTGATATTGATAGATGTAGGGCTAAGTTCCTAGCAAATATTATTGTAAACATCCGAAATAGTGGACATCATATTTCAATGTATCTTTAAGAGCTTAGTAATTTCACTGAAACAAGTACGTATTTTGAGTTATTGGTGTTACCTCTGTCCTTAGTATTTGCCGGATCCCACCCAGTTTTGAGGAATTATTTCATTATTGTCCATGAATTTACCGAAAAAAGCCAAAAAAATCGCAAAAAATGTGTTGTCCAATAATTTGAAGAAATAAGCCACACATTTTCTTAAAATATTACGATTTCAGTTTTTCCTTGACATTGAGTAAGAAGAAACCAGTGCTGACTGCTCGAAAACAACCAGTTTTGGGGACAAACCTTGCCAAATGATCTATTGTCCAATAATATACAGGAAAAAAGCCAAACTCACTCAAAGCAAAAAAGCCACCTTTTGGGGACAGAGCTGGCCCAAAGTTGAGAGAAAAAAGCCAAGTTTTGGGACAGACCTAGAACCACTGTCCCCATAGGACATGACCACCCCTATAAAATTCCAGTTAAGGCAGTACTCCCAAACAACTGTCTTGCCGATAGTAGCTGCAGCGTAAGTTCTAATTATATCGTCATTTCAAATACAAGATTGCCAGCAAT
>REGM01000631.1:0-11033 GCA_004194415.1 Aurelia aurita
TGTGGGATCTGGGAACAACTGACATTGTTAGGATAAACTAGTTCCCAGGCCCCAGGACAGCGGAATCGGCACGAGGTGTTGATCAAGATGGTGGACACAAATATACTCTGATATCGTTGTAGTACCGTAGCCGTAATTTGTGTTTCTTATCATCTTACAATGGCGCTGCGAGCAGGATATGGATGAAATAAAAGAGGAAACCTGAGTAAGTATTACTAGCTGTAGAAGATAGCAGAGAGATTGAATCAGTAGACAAGACTCGAGTGGGAGTATGCCTATCAACCGACTCAATATGTCAACAACATTGACAAACCTGAAGTCAATATGTGGAGAGTTCAAAACGGATGAATATGGATCCAGTAATACAGACAGAAAATGGAAGGCCTACCTTGAGAATTTTGAGAGCTGCCTTGAANAATTTGTGTTTCTTATCATCTTACAATGGCGCTGCGAGCAGGATATGGATGAAATAAAAGAGGAAACCTGAGTAAGTATTACTAGCTGTAGAAGATAGCAGAGAGATTGAATCAGTAGACAAGACTCGAGTGGGAGTATGCCTATCAACCGACTCAATATGTCAACAACATTGACAAACCTGAAGTCAATATGTGGAGAGTTCAAAACGGATGAATATGGATCCAGTAATACAGACAGAAAATGGAAGGCCTACCTTGAGAATTTTGAGAGCTGCCTTGAATTTGAAGGTGTTACAGATGAAAAGAAGCAGACGATTTTAAGAAACTTTTAGTACTGACTCAAATTCTTGGTTTCTTATAAAAAAATACGGGCATGGTAATAAATGCAATATATTTGTCCATGAGCTAGTTAATTTTCTCTTGACCGTTATTGAGGGAAATCCAAGAAAATTTCCTTGGAGCCCACTAGAAAACCTCGTACAACACTTTCGCAGAGATTACGTGAAATCTTACAAATTGACATCATTCCGTTTTCGATCACAAAATGAACTAAATATATTGAAAAAATGTAATATTGGGAAAAAATAATAGTGTTAGCATTTAGTGTTTAATAAAAACAATCCTTGGTGCTATGCTTAGTAAACTTAACTACTGTGCTTCAATAGTATATTTAATCACATTGGAACATAGTTCCATCCCAAAGAATCTCTCAATGAATTCTTCATCCTGTGTACAGTTAACTCCCTGAATTTGTAAATTATACGATTTCAGTTTCATATTGCTGGCTCGCCTAAAACATAAGATCCTTTTGGATGATTACAAAGTCTGTCCAGCAGTGATTGTGCTACCGCGATTTTACGTTCTCTGCCCATTTGCCTGCCAAGGTCTCTTACGAAACAAGCAAGCATATTAATCTCCGATTAAAGACACGAAATCTGTTTATCGAAGCATTTATGCCACAGATGATCCTTGATGATGTCGTTTTTGTTGATACTGTGCATGATGATGTCGTTTTTGTTGATACTGTGCAAATCTGGCTACAATAATCTATGACATTAGTCAATTAATCAGAAACAACTGAAACGGATCGTTTGTATTAATGACCAAAATGGAAAGTAAATGCAAACCAAATGCACAGATATATATATCGTGGGCATTTTCGAAGTGCCTTTGGGACGATTCACGCCAGTTGTTTTTGATTACAAAGTACTTTGTAATCTAAGGAGTGAGCTCGATGTCAGTCAGTGACCCCAGACTCATTGTTATACCTATTGTAGTTTTGGAATAAAAGAGGGGGGGGCGAAAAACGCCTCCCCTTAGTACAAACTAACCAAAAAATCGCCCAGTACGAATAGGGTTAACAAAAAGTTCCTTAAATCTGGAAATTCAGTCTCAATTTTTTACAGCATGAGGTCAATTAGCCACGATTTAGGCTTCTCGCAGACTATGGTTTAATTTAACCAAACCTCACAAATGTTTCAAAAGCAAACTGCCCCACAACCAATACTCGTTCTTCTTGTAAGAAACGTTTTTGAGAAACTTAACTCTTAATTTTATTAAAAATTCAAGAAACTTTCGTACTAGAAAATAATCTTGTGTTTTTTTCTGGAATCTGTTACTTTTTCTCAGTATTACTTGAGGCAAAGGCATGGCTCCATAAAATTAGCCATAAAAAGTTCATGAAGGCGCAGGAATTCCCCACCGATAAAATAGGGAGAATTTGAGGAACCTTCTTAAAGAAACTTTCAGTACTCGGAATCTGATAATTTTAAGAAAATTTAAGTACTGGGTAAATCTTTCAGTTTCGTATTTAAAAGATACATGAACAGTTATAGAGGTAACAAAATTTGGTCACAATTAGGTTGACTCGACATCTTTATGGATTTGAGAGCACTCCGAAAATTTGGGCACGAGGGCACGCGGAAAATTTGGGCACGAAGGCACGAGGGCACGCCAACATCGAGGGCACAAAGGCACGCCGAAAATTTGGGCACGAAGGCAGGAGGGCACGCTGACATTGAAGGCACGAGGGCACGCCGAAAATTTGGGCACGCGGGCACATAGGCACGGGGCACATAGGCACGAGGGCACACTAACATCGAGGGCACGCCATAAATTTGGGCACGAGGGCACGAGAGCACGTCAAGTTTTAGGGCACGAGGGCACGTAGGGCACGTATGACACGCCATTTAACAGACTCTCCTGGAACAGCACAGATGCAATGAGTTCTGTAGATCCTGAACCCTATTTTGGTTGGGGGGCACATTTGCCCCCCCCCCCCCCCTAGTAGCTTTTTTCTGATAACTCCGCAAGGTTAAAAATTACAACAACGAAACTCTTTGACTTTTAGCAACTACTTATTGTCCAAGTACTCATAAAATTTCAGTAAAATATTTTGAGGAATGAGGGGGAGGGAGGCAAATTTCCGGGACTGACCCTGTCAAAATCGCAAATTCTTAAATCCCAATTCTCGCAAAACAAATAGCAAAATCGCAATATTTTGCGAATTTCTTTTGCAGTGTAGCGTTATTTGATGTATTCTATCATAATGTTCATGCTTGGATGGAAATTGTGCTCTAAATTAGAATTTATCTCATATTTCCTGATTTTGGCTGATTTTGCGGCATTTCTGGACCACACAAAGAAAAATGCTGACGTGAGCAATATCTGTAGCAAATTTTATGTTACTTTTTATATTTTGGAAAAGTACCTGCCTGGGGCTATAAGCAGATTAAATCTGGTTGCTCTACCTATTATCAATCAAGAGTAAGGTAGGGGGGTTATTTTGCCCCCCAGCCAAAATAGGGTAGTTCGTATAGCCCAACAACTATAGTGTTAAACTTGGACATTCAATAATTTTAATAAGTGTGCAGTTAACAGTTTTTTTAGGGCTTTTTTCCTCAATTCTTATGTCATCCTTATCAGAGGCAGTGCCAGAGGGGGATGGAAGAGGACATGCAATCCCCATTTTCCATTAGCTTGGTTTGCTTGTTAATAGCAAATGCTATAGAAAGATTCTAAATGAGCAGCATTCAACACAGATTTTGGTAAAATATACTTATTTATTGCTGAGAATGGTGAAGGTTGCCCAAAAGCTGTGGGTTGCCTAACCGTTTACTTCTGCATCTACATTATACAGTACACTCCCAACAACCCCTAGTTCGGATTTTGTAGCCTCGCTCCGATGGTAATAGTGTTTCTATATGAGCAGTATTCTTTCTCAAACTTTGGCTTGATTTTTGCAAAAGAAAAATATAACCTGCATCAACTTACCTGAGCAAATATTGTAGAGAATTTATCAGAGATTTTGTTTACCAAACATTGCATTCATTCCAAAACTTTAGAGGGTCGGGTATCAAGTGTTTTTGAAGACAGTTCTTGAATTTTTCAGGTAAACACCATATATGGCGTTCGTCGACCCTTATTTGGTAAAACTTTTCAAATCTCAAACAGGTCGACAAGTCGCTTCGGGAAGAGAAATCAATTGTCATAGCATTGAGTTTTCAAAATATATCACGAGGATAGAAACAAATTTTGGATTTTCATATCGTATGTTCATCTATAAGGTGAAGGGTGGTATAGACATGACTGACAAAACAGCTCTGAGCCTCAAGAGAGCTTACAAAGTTGGAGCGGAGATCGTCTGGCCTAACCAAAATAAAGGGGGCGTGGGATAAACCTGGCCCGCGCCTAGTTAATAAGCTCCCAAACACCAATAATAAGCATGTCAAATTTTACATGAAGAAAAAGCCAGATAATTTTTACGCGGCTTAGAAGGTTTCCTTATTATGTAAACTGTCATTTCTAGAAGAAAATACACTCCCAATGAAACATATAGATTTTCATAAAATTTAACGAACTTTCAGGCGTGCAACTTGCAACTTGTGCCACTTTTGTGATAAAATGTTAGAAAATTGTCTCCAGATTTGAAATCGGCAGGTCGAAGTCGGAAAGGGTTAACCCTTTCCGACTTTGCGTCCCCATCTGGTCCCCACACCAAAAAACGCCCAAAAAACAAAGATCACCGGATTAGCTCCAAATTTTGTACAAAGGACAACTTCGACCTGCCCATATCCAATCTGGAGACAATTTTTAAAATGGCACAAGTGCATTTAAATGGCACAAATTACTCTCCTAATTAACACAAATTGTGTTAATCCAATTTGGACCATACTTGGCACAAAGTACATTTAGACTTGCTGATTTGATATCTCATAACGACTTTACTAAAACCATGTCACAAAAGTGGCGCAAGTGCCGTAAAATGGTACAAAATATTTGGTCCCAATCGAAAAAACAGCCAAAAGTTAAGTTGATCCGATTGGCTCTAAAATTTTCTACGAAGTACAACTTTGAACTGCTGATTTCAAATCTGGAGAAACATTTCCAAACTTTTGTCACTAAGGAGGCACCATTGCATTTAAATGGCACAAATTACTCTCCTAATTAACACAAGTTGTGTTAATCCAATTTGGACCATACTTGGCGCAAAGTACATTTTAGACTTGCTGATTTGCTATCTCGTCACAATTTTGCAATAAAACCATCTCACAAAAGTGGCAAGAGTGCCATAAAGTGGGACAAAATATCTGGTCCCACTCCGACAAACGGCTAAAAATTCAGTTGATCCAATTGGCTCCAAATTTTGCAAAAAGTACAACTTCGACCTGCTGATTTCAAATCTGGAGAAATATTTTCAAAATGTTGCCACTAAAGAGGAACAAGTGCACTTAGATGGCACAAAATATTGTCCTGATTATTGATAAGTAGTAATTATCCAATTGGTACCATGTTTGGTAGAAGATACATTTTGGACTTGCTGATTTCATAACTGAGAATAACTTTGCTAAGACCTTGTCATAAAAGTGGCACAGGTGCACTAAAGTGGGACAGAATATTTGGACCTACACAGACAAACAACCAAAGATAAAGTTCATCCGATTGGCTCCAAATTCGGCACAATGAGGTGCAATTTTGACCTATTTATTTCAAATTTGCCAACAATTTTTAAAATTTTGTCACAAAAGTGGTACAACTGCACTTAAATCGCACAAAATACTGTCCTAATTATAAATAATTAGTTTCTATCTATTTACTTCAAAATTTGGTATCAAATACACGTGGGACTTGCTAATTTTGAATCTGATAGCAATGTTGCATAACAGTTGTCAGAAAAGTGTCACAAGTACATTGCCATTGGACAAACCTTGTACTTTTATACAAGCTATGTTTTGGAACTGTTTATCTAGAATGTTAACAACAATTTTTTAACGTTCTTTTACCACCAGTGACATGTATGCAATGATTGTTCCATCTTTTGTGTCATAGTTGTGTCAAAGGGCAAATGGGCTCAAATTTGAAACAAATTGTAACTCAATCCATTCAAAGATAAAGTTTCCTAAGATTGTGCCAAATAACAAGAGCATTTAAAAGGAGATGGTTAGGCATCTAAGTGCAAGTGATTATTAGCTGATAGGAACTACCACTGAACTGAACTTATAGTTAGAAAAAGAAATTTTGGATGATGGTCTGCATTTCGATCACTACCTTTTCTCATCTTTCCCTCAAATATCGGAAACCGGTTAACATCGGCATCATATTGTTAGAACCTGTCACTTTGAAAATATTGAGGAGATCTATCCATTATTTGACAATGAATCAAAATATCAATTAGCTTTTGCTCACAATGCCAAATTAGAAAGAACCTATGCTGAACTAAATGGTCTTGAAAACCATTTTGCGTCGATGTGTCATATGTTCAATTTTTCATTTCTCTATCTAGGCACTTTTTTGCAAGTTCCATAGCTTTTCATTATTCAAACACTTGGCCTTTTACTCTTATGTAATTGTGACAATAACATCAAGAAAGTGGCTTTACTCCCTTCATCCTTACTTTCTTGCTATTTCTTATCAAAAGATGCTACTTTAGAAACGAAATCACTTCAGTTTAAAGTGGGACTCCTTTAAATTCAACACGCCAAACAAATCCTTTCATGTAAAAGCATTTATTCACTGTTTACTATTAATACCGCAAAAACATCCAACCACTGTACCAAATGCGAACTACTTTGCCTAGTTAAAATTTGCCTACGTTGGGGCTATTTATGATTCATTGTAAACTGATGGGCAGACATCAAACTTAGATTCTTCACAAATTAGTTGTTCTATCGAAAGTACTGTTTCTGATAGGCTTAATAATCATTAGCATATTGGGCACAAAAAAGGTCTTTCTTTTGCGGCCCTGAATGTTAATGGTCTTCGCAGCCGTCATGATGAAGTTTCATCCCTTATTAAAGATTTCCGGTCAAACTTTCCAACCTTCCATTCGCGAGACAAGTGTCGAAGTTGCAAGTAACACTAAATACTTAGGTGTCCAAATAGACGAACATCTCTCTTGGAAGGAGCACATAAAAGCGGTCACTGCGAAACCTTCGCGTGCAATTGGCTTCTTGAATCTTGAAATACGCCAAAAAGTATCTTCCTATTGCAGTCGTGAAAACTCTCTATAGTAGCATCGTTGAGCTTCACTTCCAATACTGTTGCTCTGTCTGGAGTTGCTGCAATTCCACTGACATCTTACAATTGCAAATACTTCAAAACAGAGCAGCTCGTGTCGTGACTAATAGTCAGTTCGATGCTCCTAGTAAACCTTTGATACAAAGTTTAGGTTAGCAAACGATCGAGCAGTTGATTGATAGACAATCAAAAATGACGGTTTTTAAATGCCTTAACGACCTTGCTCCTAGATATCTTAGCGAACTTTTCATCAAAAACGCTGATTGCGCCGCACGCAACCTACGAAATACAACCACTGACTTAAGGCTACCTTTGAAAAGTTCTTCTACTGGACAAAAATGCTTTTCGTTCAGAGGTGCAAAAAACTGGAATAGCCTTTCAACTGTGGTTAAGCAGGCATTTTCACTTAATGCCTTTAATAACCATATTTAGACTAGAGCAATGTGTAGATATTTTAGACTAGATTAGCATTATACATTCCAATAGATTAATAAAACATTCCATTTATTGTAAATAGGTTTTTTTTCTTTTAGTTATATTATATTAACATCATCGTACTGTATTTTAGATGGAGGGCACCTTGAAAATCAGCATTTGCTGAAGGGTTACCCTCCCTAAAAATGTGAAATCAAATCAAATCAAATTGTTGTGCTGTTTATGTCCTCCAACTTATAATTGTTTAGAAAAGATATGCGAAAGGTTTGATTAAATTTGAGAGATTTTGCATGCAAACATGCTTTTCCGTCCATGCTAGGAACATGATAGATATTGAACCATATGTCCGAAACGGAATAAAAAGATGAGAAATGTTGTCAACAACGAAACAAATGTTTTCATCTGCAACAAGAATACAGACAACCCGGAGCCAGTTATTATGATATCAACTCATACATATGAACTGGTATGTTTAGCCATTACAAACAATTTTTGCCAGTTGGTACAATGTTAGGAAAATTGATCATGGAATGAAATCAGGTAACGTTTATTCAACAGTACAGTTTGTGCCATTACATTAAAATAATTTGCTACGAATAATCCTGAATTAGAACTACCATTTCTACGTTCTTTTTGAGAAATTTAGGGAAAATCAAATAAATGGAATCTTTTATGCTTTCTCTTACTTTCTGCTAACATAGTAAATAATTTGCACACTTTACAACTTGCAACAAGGGTGTTAAGTTCATCAACAAGCTAGTTTGAACTATATTTCTTAACAAATAATTGTGCTCCCTTTTGAATTTTGGAGCACTTTTGTGACCATAAGATTTTTCAGCCAGAACAAGTCAGACAGACCTGATCTGAGCCTACAATCCACACAACATGAGCTACTCTGTGTATATATGTAGCACTATATTTGCCGTCATTCTTTAACTTAAAGTCAGCATAACAAAACTTTATCATTTATGAAATATAGTGTGAACTTGAGAACATTAGCTCTTCGATCAGGAGCACGTGGAATTTGAGTACATTTCTGCGATTTTCGTGACATGCTCTTCGAACATGTCTGTTGCAAATTAGATCAGAATGTCCAAAATCTATCCTGTATCATGATATAAAGTTAATTCGAAGACAATCTACTGTTTAGTACCTGTTTTAGCATTCTATGCTATGTTGGTGTTTGTTCCAATTTTGTGACATATGTTTTGCAAAATTGTTGTCCGATTCAAAATCAGCAGATCCAAAAAATCATGTTGCACCAACAATAATGCTTATTAAAGAAGCACTACTTTTAGGTAGTTTGGACAGTATTCTGTTCCACTTTGGTTCATTTGTGCCATTGTCGGCGACAAAGCTCTGGAGTGTTGCGCGAAAACACCAAGTCGTGATTGTACCTAATTTTTCACAAGGTTTTACCAAAACTATTGTGAGATATGACCTTAGCAAGACCATGATCGATAATTAAGACAGTATTTTGTGACATTTAAATGCACTTGTGCCACTTTTGGGACAAACATTTCGAAATTGTTGCCATATTTGAAATCAACAGGTACAAATTGTACTTTGTACAAAATTTGGAGCCAATCGGATTAACACTACTTGTTGTTAATTATGAGAGTATCTTGTGCCACTTAAGTGCACTTGTGCCACGTTTGTGACAAAATTTTGAAAAACAGTCTACAGATTTGAAATCAGCAGGTCGAAGTTGTACTTTGTACAAAATTTGGAGCCAATCAGATCAACTTAATTTTTGGCCGTTTGTCCAAGTGGGACCATATATTTTGTCCCACTTTACGGCACTCGTGCCTTTTTGTGACATTGTTGAAGTTTTGAGATATGAAATCAGCATGTCCAAAATGCACTTTGTGCCAAGTATGGTCCTAATTGGATGATTACTAAGTGTTGCTACTTAGGAGAGTATTTTGTGCAATATAAGTGCACTTGCGCCACGTTTGTGACAACATGTTAAAAAACGGTCTTCAGATTTGAAATCAGCAGGTCAAAGTTGTACTTTTTACCAAGTTTGGAGCCAATCGGATCAACTTAATTTTTGGCCGTTTGTCCAAGTGGGACCAGATATTTTGTCCCATTTTACGGCACTCGTGCCTCTTTTGTGACATGGTTGAAGTTTTAAGATATGACATCAGCATGTCCAAAATGCACTTTGTGTCAAGTATGGTCCTAATTGGATGATTACTAAGTGTTGCTACTTAGGAGAGTATTTTGTGCCATAAACGTGCACTTGCACAACTTTTATGACAAAATGTTGAAAAACGGTCTTCAGATTTGAAATCAGCAGGTCAAAGTTGTACTTTGTACCAAATTTGGAGCCAATCGGATCAACTTAATTTTTGGATGGTTTTCAAGTGGGACCAGATATTTTTTCCCACTTTACGGCACTCGTGCCTCTTTTGTGACATGGTTGAAGTTTTGAGATATGAAATCAGCATTTCCAAAAAGCACTTTGTGCCAAGTATGGTCCTAATTAGATGATTACTGAGTGTTGCTACGTAGCAGAGTATTTCGTGCCATGTAAGTGCACTTGTGCCACTTTTGTGACAACATCTTGGAAAACTGTCTCCAGATTTGAAATCAGCAGGTCGAAGTTGTACTTTGTACCAAATTAGAAGCCAATCTGGTAACCTTAATTTCTTTGTCGTTTTTTTGTGTGAGGACCAGATGGGGATGCAAAGTCGGAAATGGTTACCCTAATCCATATGGGGGGTGGATTCCACCCCCCCCCCCCCCTCAAGGTTTTTTGTGCCGCGTTTTTAAATGACATCAGCTATGTCCCCGCGGTCTCCTTGACTTTTACTAATTACCTATTACCTACATTTTGACGAAAAAAAATTTGAACAATAGAACCCACAGGTCACGTGACATGCCCATATTTGGAAGCAGGTAAAAGCAAAATCGTTGTTTTCTATGATTTCAATGTCAAAATTTGCCCCTATCTCACCCGGGGGGGGTGGATTCCACCCCCCCCCCCAACCAAGTTTTTGTTTGCTGCTTCTAACAGATTCAACACAGCATCCCAAGATTACGCAAGTTTAACATTATAAATATACTGTATCGAATTATGAAAATTTCAAGATTCTAAATATAGCACCGTAACCATGGCAACCAATTTTTTACTGAGTGGTCGACAAAAATTGAATACCTTTTTTGAAATTGTTGCAAATATTAATCTCAAATATGGTACATATTATGCCTATACATGTATTTAATGATATCCAACTCAATTTGACACAAAAAATTACAATTTAATCCCTTATTTTATTGTTTTAATCATGATACCCATTATCATCATAATCATAACTTGATCTCTTTTTGTTGTCATAACAACAAGAACAATAGACTTAATTTGATTTTAGCACGTGATTTTGATTGTTTGCATCAAAGTCCATCTAATTACTAAGTTACAAGATCATAGCTACTGTAACAGCGGAGAAAAACAGGGGGGGTGGAATCAACCCCCCCAGGCATTGACCGCTTCAAAAGTCCCAGGTGAGATAGGGTTAAACATGGTCAAAAAATAGCATTCTTTAGGGGCAAAAATATGCTATCACGAACGCTGAAATCAATGACGCAAGGTAAAATTAATTAATTCTAGCCTTTTAGAATATTACTTTTCTGAAAAATCAAACAAAAACAACAACACAC
>REGM01000631.1:15463-27536 GCA_004194415.1 Aurelia aurita
TAAAAGTGCATTACAAAAGATCTTACTGTAAGGTTTTATTTCATATGAGAAAGTTCCTTTCCAGCAACAAATAATATCATAAAAATACACAAACAGGTAATTTCTTTTCAAAACTTCCTTTAACAACTAATCCAGTTTATGTCATCATTGATTATTATTAAATTATGATAATAGTCCACAATCAGGAAAGTTCTCTTCAAAGTTCTTTCTACCAGCAATCAGGAAAGCCAACAAGGACACCATTGCAATACGACCTTGCTGACAGACTAAACTGTGACATCTTGTGGAAATTCCTTTGATGAGGGAGGTTTTGAAAGAAAACAGGACATGTCTCTTGGGTGTTCACCTGCAAAAATTAAAATATTCTAATATTTGTAATGTTATAAGAGCATAAGATAAAAACCATAGCATACAGCCCTCCATTTCTGTGCAGCACCAACACTCTTTAGCATCCTCCAAGCTTTCCAATGAACATTTCCCACATTTGCACCAGTATTTTAAATGAAGCTTGCTTAGGTTTATAGTTGATCAGCCTAGCTGAAAGGTTTCCCATCAGATGTTTGAGAGAGCAAAAAGGCTAATTACAAAATTAGTTCAGTTCACATTTCATTTCACACAGGATTTCCTGACTGATATCAAACTAGGCTTCACACCCCTGTCTGCCAGACTAAGAATTGGCATAAAAGTGATATAAAAGGAAAAGAAAGATGTTCAACATGCTCTCTGGGACCAGGGTGGGCAGGAAATGAAACTTTGATGTCTAGTTTCCTAAAACATCCTGGATAAGTGAATACCTGTCAGGTAATTCCTGTTCTGTACTTGGCGATTTATTAAGTCTTCTGAAATATTTTATTATTTCTGTGAATACAAAATTACTTTTTAAAAGTCGCATGGTTTGGCAAGTACAATCAAACTTGTGTTATATTTTGCTTACTGATATGGAGTCACTCAGGCCTAGGCCAACATCCATGTTCATTGATTATAAATCGATTTATCCTAACATTACAACAGGGATAGATAGCTCATATCGAAGGCAATCATGCTTACCATATATCTGATCATTCAATTCGTTGAAAACGCCCTAGTCTCGCTTATTGTGTATTCTCGTGCTTGTCTTGTTTCTCGCTTCAATGTTCAATCGATAATAATTTTCAAGATATTGTCATCGCTGTCTTTGGGCCTAAAACAGCCGCTGCTGCTCTCGCACCCTTAACTTCTTCTTCGACTTCCACGTCCTAATCTTGATAGTCGTTTGTTGAAAACGTGAGAGAATGCCCACTTGCTGAAGAGCCATTATCGTTCGAGGATGCCATGACAAAAGAACAGAAAAAACGCACACGATTCCTTGCTCGATTCTGCTCGATTCCTTCTTCTTCAACTGAACTCCTTGTGTGGATTGCTGAACAATGATTGCATCATTCCCGGGATGACGTAAAAGGCTGACTGGTTCCCAGCACCCTAAAATCCCGGCCGTTGACCGCGAGTGGGTGTTGTAAAACCCCCCATAGCGGCGAAACCCTTTCGCAAAATAAAACAAGAATGATTGTGTGACGATGCTCGAAGATTGATCTTTAAAATAAGCCAAACTCCCCAAAAGGTTTAGTGGCACTTTAAGGAAGTGCATTGTAAGCAGCTGTTGGAGAAAATCAGAGCTTTGCCAATTATAAATGTTAGCCTCTCCACAACAACTCTGCAAATGTAGACACCTAAATTAAGATCATGTTTCAAAGAGGAAGATTACTTTTGGGTCACTCAGTATAGATCACTTTGAAATATATTCCACTTCTAATTCTAATGGGTGCATTTGACACTTGTGAGATGCTTTCTTTCTGGGTAAGTTGTTAATGCTTTAAATTTAAATAAAAGTTCTGTTCTGTTTCTTAAATATAACAATAAGAGCTGTGTTTTGTTACTTTTTGCAGTGATTAGAGTTTCATTTCATCAAAATTTGATTTAAAAAAAGTAAATGCATTTGAAGCGTCTCTTGGCTCTATATCTTCCAGATTTGGGATGATTCGTTAACATTATTTACGGAAATGTGGCTCCAAATAGTCGTTAGTCCCTTCATGTACATTAGAAAGTTCATCAACTTCATCCAGATAACCTGTTTCAAGCTGGGATCCGCATTTAGTACCCCCATACTTGTCAGGAAAACAGTATATGTGATCAGTCAGGGGCGGATCCAGACTGACTTATGTGACTTACAGAAGTCAGTCAAATTTCCAAGTCAGCAGTAGAGAATTTAAATTGCAATAACTCCCTGAGAAAATCATTCTAATCTAAAAACCAAACGTAGAATATCTAAAACCTCTACCACCCTTGTTTAATTGTTTCTGCATGTCACGAAGACTTCAAAATCGTTCAAAATCACCAACTTTCTTCGTTCATTTCTGCCCACTCAAAGTTGTGTTGCCCCTGATGACATAGCCATGCTGGATACGCCTCGCAATGGTTCTCACGTAAAACCAAAATTCAATTCAATCTGTCCACTTGCGTCGTCTCTTCTGCTTGTGCAATACATCACTACGCGATTGTTTTGTTGTATGTAAAACAATCAAATGGGTGAATATGATTGGTAAGGCAGTCATCGACATTAGGCCTAGCCTAAGCAACTTCCTATCTTTCTTCTGGCCTAAAACATTTTATCGAAAAAGATTCTTTGTAAGAATAATAGAGATTTAACTTACGTGTCTATTCAGCTTCTATAAACAGAGTTGACTGGGTATTCGAAGCCATTTAATTCTTGAATATTTGTAACGAACAGATCTGCGATGCTTTTATCTTGCAATCTTGAGTGGAAAGACTGACTTATGGCGCCAAAATTGACGATATGCGCAAGTTTATAACGCGCAGTATTGAAAATCAAGAGAAACGTTGTGGAGATTAAACGATGCAAATCTCCCACATAGGAAACTATTGTGAATTTATTAAAGTAAAACTCAACGTTGAAAACTAAAAGAAATCTCCACAAACCGCTAGATGGAAATCAGGTTGAAATTAACCTTTTTTTTGCCGTGGTCATTTTATTCTTATCGTAGGTTCCTCGAATACGGAGAAAGTTGGCATTATAGATGTATTGGCGTTGACAAAAAACCTACCCTGCTTAGAGCAACGCCCAAAAATAATTCGAACCTGTCTGACATTAATTAATTTCTGTATTTTTGATGTAATTTTGAATTCATATCTGTTGCGTCCAAGAGTCGTGATAAAGATTCTATCACATAAATCAATCAATTTAGGTATCTCTGGCATCAGTCATTAAGATAATGGAAAAGGAGCAATTCAAAACGGACCAAATTTCTCGTCTCACATGGCGAGACACTTCGCAGCTTCCAGACTGTGGAATATGTTTTCATAGCAGCATATAAAGTTTCAGAGAGGAGCACACTCGAATGAAAGAGGTAGTCAATTTTGAAATATTGATTAAAGTTTAAATTTCTTGTTACAATGGGCCCTTTCCTTTTATCTGAATTGAAAATCGCAAGGGACTAAATTTGTTTCGTAAAAGTGACAGAGCAAAGCATGAGGAATTCTGGCACCGCTGGAACAACTCGTTACAAAGGCTTACAGGAGCAAACAAAACCCAACATAAGCCAGCATAGTTTTCATAATAACATTGATGAATCTAGTCTATCTATTGGAATTGTGTATCTAAACACGCTTCAGAACTGAATCAAAGTAAATCTTTAGTTACGTTTGGCGTATTTAAAACTCTGCCATACTACCACTACATACAACTTTGCTCGTAGCTTGAGAAGAGAATATAAAGCAGAAAAAAGTCAGAATGAACATGTTCTCAGTTTGTTCTATTCGAAGTAATTTATTTTATACCACTACAATTTTTGAGCTCATTGTGAGCTTCTTCGATTTAATTAAAAAAGAATTTAAAAGTCATTTGTAAAATAGAGGCAGATATTTCTGTCCAAAAAATATAGTGTCACGAGATAGGGCTCTAGTCATTTTCTGAGCTCTAATAATTAAAAGAAACTGCAAAGAATTGAAGTGATAACTATTGATGTGTTTCTCAGTGTGAAATGTCTCTCTTCTTGAATTAAAGGTTCTATAGACAGAATCTTGGTGGGGTAGTTTATAATTGCTTATGATCATTACATTTAAATAAGTTTCAAATGATATATACAAATTCTTATGATCCAAGTTTTATGAGTGTGTGCTTTTTGACAATTCTTGTTATGTCATCTGCTTTATTTGCCATCATGCCTGTAAGAAAAAAATAGACATACATTGATAGACATACATGACATATTGCCCGACACTCACACATATACTGTATCTCTGGTTTTAGAATTGCAAGATCTCTCAAATTATTTCCTACATATAACAATATGACAAAACCATATTCAACTGTTATGACTTTACAGTATGTTTAACCCTATTTTGGTTGTGGGGGGGGGGCAAATTCCCCCCCCCCTAGTAGATTTTTTCTAATAACTCCGCAAATTTAAGAATTACAACAACGAAACTATTTGATTCTTTTTTTTTTTATTTAATTTTCTTTTTTTTTGTTTAGCACGTGCTCATTCAAATAGCGGACGTGTTTTGAACTGCTGCGACTAGCGGTGAAAGGAATTGGGTTATGATAGTGATTCATTAATAAAATGTTAGCAAAACTATATAGAAACATCCGACGATAGTTATTTTTGAATGTGGTTAAAGATTTAAATTATATTGGAAGAAAATAAAGGTTTGGTCGTAAAATGGCTGGAACACGCCGTGGAAAGAATCCCGATGAGCCCGCTGATGACGAGTTTGCTGCAGGTCTTCAAGCTTTCATGGAAGATAGATTCAAAGAATTGGAAACAAAAATGGCCACAAAAGATTGCATTAACAACCTGATGAAAACAATTCTCGATCAAAATACCAGNAAAAAGAAAAAAAAACTATTTGAATTTTAGCAACTACCTATTGTGCAAGTACTCACAAAGTTTCATTTAAATATTTTGACGAATGAGGGGGAGGGAGGCAATTTTACGGGACTGACCCTGTCGAAATCGCAAATTCTCAAATCTCAATTCTCGCGAAAAAAGTAGCAAAATCACAATATTTTGCAAATTTCTTTTGCAGAGTATTGTTATTTGATGTATTCTATCATAATTTTCATGCTTGGATGGAAATTGTGCTCTAAATTTGATTTTATCTGATATTTCCTGATTTTGGCCGATTTTGCCGCTTTTCTGGACCACACCAAGGAAAATGTTCACGTGAGCAATATCTGTGGCAAATTTTAGGTTACTTTTTATATTTTTGAAAAGTAAATGCCCGGGGCTATTAGCAGACCAAACCTGGTTGATCTACCTATTATCAGTCAAGAGTTAGGTAGGGGGGGTTATTTTGCCCCCCAACCAAAATAGGGTAGTTCAGATAGACAAACAATATAGGGTTAAATTCACCACATAATTAACGGTAAAAATAAAGGTTAAAATAAAAGTTAGTTTTAGTGGGGTTTGATACAAAAATATGGTTGATGGCTGGATTTTTCCAGACTGAAAAGTTTTAACAGAACGTGCAATATATTGCGCATACTTCAACTTATGAGGTTTTCAATCTGAGCTGTGAAGTCACCAATATATAAAAGCTCTATATGTTTTAGCCTATTGTTCTCATCTGTGGACACTATGAATTTTTCCATGTAAATCATGCCTAGGCCATCTCAACTTGCAGGTACAACATACAACCCTTCCAGTCTTAGATATTTTAACTGCACAAATCAGTCCAACAGAGATAAATAAAAGAGACTGATTTTACTGATGTTACTGTGTTACTGATGTACCGTAACACAAAATTTGTGTAAGAAATTTGATAGCTTTTTAGCCAAAGACACCCAACTTCAATATTGATTGCATCACTGAAAGCTATTTCTTGTTACTGTTACCTAATTTTTCCTAACCAGTTAGATTCTAAACATGGGAGATAAGATTAGAAAGAAATCCTGTCTCCACACCAAAGAAAAATCGAATGGGCCTAAATGCACAGATGCATGGAATGCACTGACTTTTGCTCCGCTCTAATAACTCATGCCCCAATAAATTGTTGTCACATGATTGTTTCATTCGAAACAGCTCAAGAACTGTAGGTAGCCCAAGACCTAGTCTAGGCCAGGTTAA
Organism: Aurelia aurita; assembly: GCA_004194415.1. NCBI lineage: Eukaryota > Metazoa > Cnidaria > Scyphozoa > Semaeostomeae > Ulmaridae > Aurelia > Aurelia aurita. The sequence continues at coordinate 21,586 of REGM01000631.1, forward strand.
TGACAACAAGTAGTTGGTGGTTAAAATTTAGAATTTGCAGCTTTGTTTCTGGGGTGTTCAACATTTTCCTGAACGTGAACGTGGGACATACAATGGTCTTCTGAAATTGAATCAGATTCGTTTACGTATTATGGATTTACGTTTACGTTTACGTATTATTTATATATATATATATATATTTCATTCGCAAAAGATCAATGAAATTTTGATCAAATTTGATTTCAAATTTGTTGGTCCTTCAAAGTGCAAAGTCAAAAATGTGTCATCGACAGCGGCCTTATAGCTTACTCACCAGTAATAAGTGAATCTTGATCTTTCTCCGCTCGAAGGTTCCAACAATAATCAGCTTCATCACCTGGCTTAGGCTGGATGACCCCTCATTCTCATCATGCGCTAGCATTAGAATTCGTCATGTCATGTTTGGCCTACCACTCCAATCCTTCAATTTGTCTTCTCGGCAGTTATCCAGTCCCCCGACATATCTCTTGCTAGCTGCCACGTCTATTTATATCCGTACGCCTCGGAGCCTGGCCTTGGCCTGCCATTGGTCCACTGTGTTGATGTCAGAAGGCTGTTCTTGTTACAACGATCAGGACTTGCCACGGTATAGGCCTCAAGGTGACGTGCTTAGGAAACCAATGCCTACAGCTTTCAGAGAGCATTTTGGTAAGTGTGCTGTGATCATTGATTGATTTTAAGTATTGACTGAGATACCTCAGGCATATCCCCGCAAGGCACCACCATAATTTTTATCTCAAAATCATATGGGGGAAGATCATCAGATGTCTACATTACTGAAGATTGTGGTATTCTTGGTAATGTGCTCCCTGGTGATGTAGTGCTTGCAGACAGAGGATTCACTGTAGAAGATTCTGTAAATTACTACATGGCAGAGTTGAAAGTCCCAGCATTCACAAAGGAAAATCCACAGTTGTCGCAGAAAGACGTAGACTGGTCAAGGGAGCTTGCAAATGTACGCATCCACGTTGAGAAAGTGATTGGATTGCTGCGGAAAAAATTACCATCCTCCAAAGCACCATACCTATCAAGTTATTGATGAATAAATCTGGGGCATATGATATGGCTCTCGATGAAATCATCCTGGTTTGTGCAGCTCTGTGCAACCCTCTGTGAATCTATTGTGCCACTGGATTAGGCCAAAATTGCACAAAATTCAAAACCAGCTTTTTTAAAAGCTACCAAATCTACCTCGACACTGACCGGTGCTTTCTCATTTGTCTCATATTTTGTATGTGTTTCTCCTGCCAGTTTATAGTACCATAAGTACTGTAAATTGTTTTGGGACACATGCATTTTTAAGGAACTGCCACGGAACTGGAGGCTCAAATTCATAAAAAATTATGCTTCTTCCATTTAAAGTGCTAAGGAACTTTGTAGTTTGCAGCTTCAATTTTTCCAGTTCGCTCAATACTGTTTTGACACAGCACAGCAGTGATAAATGTTACGCTTGAGTGCAAATTATGTCGAGACTTGTTGGAATCTTACAAGGTACTTTGGAAGACTTTTTAACAAAAATTAATTAACTCTAGATCTAGAACATCAACATTAACCCTATCTCACCTGAGGGTGGGGGTGGAATTCCACACCCCCCCCCAACAAGTTTTTGTTGGCCGTTCCTAACTTATGCAACGCAGCATCCCAAGATTGCTCAAGTTTGACGTTATAACTATGCTGTATCGAATTATAAAAATTGCAAGATTCTGAATATAGCACCGTTACCATGGCAACCAATTTTTAATGAGTGGTCTACGAAAATTGAATACTTATTTTGAAACTGTTACAAATATTAATCTCAAATATGGTACATATTATGCCTATACATGTCTACATGTCATGATGAATTATCCCTTTGATTAATTACTTTGACACAAAAAATTACCATTTAATCCTTTATTTTATTGTTTTAATCATGATATCTATTATCATTATAATCATAACTTCATATATTTTTTATTGTCATAGCAACAAGAACGATAGAGTCAATTTGATTTTATCAACTAATTTTGATTGTTTGCATCAAAGTCCATCTAATTACTAAGTTACTCGCTCATAGCTACTGTGACAGCAGAGAAAAAGAGGTGGGGCTGGAATCAACACTCCCAGGTTGTGACCGCTTCAAAAGTCCCAAGTGAGATAGGGTTAAGGTACCAAAAATTTCTTAAATTTTGATAACTTACTAGCTGTACTAAATAAATTGTTTTTGTCAAATATGGTTCTTTGGATCGTTTTAAATGACCTTAAGGCATTTTAGAGTATTTTCATCAGTAATTAGGGCTTTTAATGATAGAATGAAAAACCTGTGTAACTAAATAATGAATAAGCGAAATAAATAATGAGTTTAAATAGATATTACATTGCTGATTGTTGCTCCTTAATGATTTGTGATACATTCTAGAGCCATTATGAAAGGAATTATTAAATAAAACCTTAAATATTGCTAATTTTGACAATAGTTAGAAAATATCGCATTTGTCAGTCATTATGACGCCATAGTGACGTCATGGATGTAATGAAGAATAACAATAGTGTCCTATTGTGTTGATTTTGTTACTGTGCACCATTGTACCAAGTCTCGTCCTCATATCTACATCATTCGTGAAGTTACGAAGAGGGGGGGGGGGGGGCAATTCCCCCCCCCCGGTACTACAAGGGTTCAAAAAGCCCAGTATTAATATGGTTAACTTTAGTCATCGAGGGGGAATGGGTTAAATAAGTGGATCTGTCTCACTTGGGGGGGTTGTAAANCAAAGTCCATCTAATTACTAAGTTACTCGCTCATAGCTACTGTGACAGCAGAGAAAAAGAGGTGGGGCTGGAATCAACACTCCCAGGTTGTGACCGCTTCAAAAGTCCCAAGTGAGATAGGGTTAAGGTACCAAAAATTTCTTAAATTTTGATAACTTACTAGCTGTACTAAATAAATTGTTTTTGTCAAATATGGTTCTTTGGATCGTTTTAAATGACCTTAAGGCATTTTAGAGTATTTTCATCAGTAATTAGGGCTTTTAATGATAGAATGAAAAACCTGTGTAACTAAATAATGAATAAGCGAAATAAATAATGAGTTTAAATAGATATTACATTGCTGATTGTTGCTCCTTAATGATTTGTGATACATTCTAGAGCCATTATGAAAGGAATTATTAAATAAAACCTTAAATATTGCTAATTTTGACAATAGTTAGAAAATATCGCATTTGTCAGTCATTATGACGCCATAGTGACGTCATGGATGTAATGAAGAATAACAATAGTGTCCTATTGTGTTGATTTTGTTACTGTGCACCATTGTACCAAGTCTCGTCCTCATATCTACATCATTCGTGAAGTTACGAGGAGGGGGGGGGGGGGGCAATTCCCCCCCCCCGGTACTACAAGGGTTCAATAAGCCCAGTATTAATATGGTTAACATTTAGTCATCGAGGAGGAATGAGTTAAATAAGTGGATCTGTCTCACTTAGTGGAGTTGTAAATCAAAACTTGCTTGTAATTTTCCTGTTGCCACGCCCATCGCTGGGTTTATTAACAAAGGGCCACACCCAATATTTCTCCAAACTGTGGACCTCTAAAAATTTCTTATTTTTGGCACTGTTTCCTTCTGGATATGGATCTACTTTGTCAGTGTTTCAGTTATATCGAAGGATAATTTGAAATTTGAGTCGCCAGTCGAAGTCAACAGAAATTGATAAGTATTTCTACGAAACAAAATGGCTAGTTATTAAGAAGAAACACAACTTTTAACATCAAATATAAATCATTACGCCTGTTCTCGAGCTAAAAATAGTTTTGGATAAGAAAAATGAGATTATAAATGTACCAAACGTTTTAAAGTTCCTTCAACTCTTCTCCCTGATGTATACATCGGCATGGCAGCTCCTATGCCTTTGTTAACTTTTCACAGCAAATATATGAAAAAGTGCTTCTGTCTAGATTCTAGAAACTACTCCACTGATACCATAACTATAATAGTACCGAGTTATGCATAAGAAACAACGGGGACAAAATATTTATTCGTATTTCCTATAATTTTTGAATAGTTTCTTCCATCATTCAAATTTCTTAATGTTTTTGATGATAGCATAGCTTAGCTCGATTTACTTGAGTCTCTTTAATCGAAAATAGGAATGATGAAAGTACGTCGCTAAGATCTCACCCCTCCACCGACATTTTCTCATCGGTTTTAGACGAATTACAAAATCGATCCTGGCGAGAACAGAGGGGACGTGTCCCCCCTCTCCCCCCTGTTGCGTCACCATTGTGTAACGCAGATTTGGTTAAAATCAGCAGCAGGTATAATCATTTTCTTTCACAAGAAACCTCTAGTTTGGGTCATTTTGCTTTGAATTTTTCTGTGGTAAATAAACTTGAAATCCACTGGAAATGAATATCAAATTTTTGTCTCTAGCATCCATCCAGGGTAAGCAAATAGCAATTTTTTATAGTGTGCTCCTACCAATAACCTATACAATAAAACTGCCGCAGCTACAAAATTATCCACAATTGTTTTGAATAAAGGCTGCAAGATCCATGGAATTTTTTACTGCTCAAGAAATAACTGCCAGGTGTTTAAATGTGGCTAAAATATACAACTTGAGACCAGAATACACATTCTTATTTGTCGACAAGGTTGTCTACAGTAGACATCTTTCCTGAAGTAGCAGGCAAAACTGTTTCATATCACACAACACCTATACAAATTAATAAAGCTTGAACAAAGCTGCTCATATTAGGAATTCATCACAACATATTTCATATTTGATTCATTTCAACACATTCCAAGGACATTACTCTTCAATTCTTTTTTTGCAGCATATTAACCCTATCTGGACCAAGGTGGGGCTATATTAGCCCCCCCCCCCTACCATGTTTGTCTGGGTAATTCTGTTTTGCTAATTTGTAGACTTATAATTTTTTGTGACTTTTGCTAACTATCTATTTAGCATCTTCTTTCCAAATTTCTTCAAGATATCTCAAATAGTTTTGGAAATATAATAATTTTCTGAGAGAATAGTTTTAATATATTGCTTGTTTTATGGTCAAACCCTTTATAACTTCAAACTGAGATAATTATCGACAGAAGTAAGATAACTGGATGCAATTTTCTTTTCAACCATGAATTAATAAGACAATGTGGAAAAAACTTCAATTGTATTGTTTTTCTAAGAAAGGACGTATTGATGACGTCATCTATATAAACAAATATGTTTTTATGAGAGTTTGATATTTTATCTATCAATTACAGTTAAAATAGGCATATTAGTCCTCTCGAGTGAGATTTTACAGTCAAATCTGTAATGTTACTGTTTCTGAACTAGAACAAAGACAAATGATGACATCATCGAATATAAAACAAAAAGAGTAAAATAAACTATGAATTCGGACTTTTCGCCTCAAATTACATAAGATGGCCAATTTTCTTTCTTGTAGCCCTTGTCAATTCGGAGTTCTGAGGGGGGGCCAATTTAGCCACCCCCGTCCTGAAGATGCTCAGAAAAGCCCGGTCCAGATAGGGTTGGTTAACCCTATTAATACCGGGATTTTTGGACCCTTGTAGTACCGGGGAGGGGCACAAAGTGCCCCCCCCCCCTTCATAACTTCGTGAATAATGTAGATATGAGGATGAGACTTGGTACAAAGGTGCACAGTAACAAAATCTACACAATAGGATACTTTTTTTATTCTTCATTACATCCATGACGTCACTATGACGTCATAATGGCGGGAAAATGCGATATTTTCTAACTATTGACAAAATTAGCAATATCTAAGGTTTTATCCAATAATTCCTTTCATAATGGCTCTAGAATGTATCAAAAATCATCAAGGAGTAAAAATCAGCAATATTATATCTATTTAAACTCATTGTTTATTTCATTTATTCATTATTTAGTTACACCGGTTTTTCATTCTTTCATTAAAAGCCCTAATTA
>REGM01000631.1:28301-48898 GCA_004194415.1 Aurelia aurita
AAAAAAATGTCAATTTTTAATTAGCCTATTAAATTTAAGGAAAAGTCACCAAACCTCGGCTCTTTATCTTTCGAATTGACGACACTACAGCAGATAATATTTGCCGCGGGCACTTTGTGCCCCCCCCCCCGGTAGTAATAGGGTTAAGTGTCACTGAATGTTTATCTTCTTCTGAGAATGTCTCTATCTGCGAGGCATAATTTGGCACCAGTTTTTAACTTGCTGAGATAAAGCACAGTTTAATTTGTAGAAAATTCAGGAAACACTGTTCTTGTGACTGCTGAGCCATCGCTACGGCGTTACAGCAACTAAAATATCTTAAAATAAGCAAGCTTCTTCTTAAAATTGTACTACATTTTTTTGGAGTGCAGCGGCACGCAGGATCAGCCAGCTAGACCTGATATTTTCATCTTAGACTAAATGGAGGGAAAGGGAAGCAAGTTACAATGTAACATTCTTCCAACCACTTTCGAGGGTAGACGGTTCAAGTGTGAGTCTTTTCGCTGTTCTTTTTCAGTAGCAAAGTCGTGTGTCAAAATTTGGGAAGAAGGTTCGCCATATTTTTCTCCTAAGAAGTGAACAAAATAAAAATAAGTCTCCAAACGCGTTCTATTATCGTGTCTTTTCTCTGTGCGAATAATTTACGGTGAAAACAATTTATTTTCGGAGTATATTTAGTAAGCAATACCCAATGATAAAGACAAAAGGCAATTGAAAACAAATTAAACAACAATGTGGCCTACCTGAGAATAGATGGATGTGCCAATTCAACTAATATCCAAGACGGGAGAGCTCGCAATCTCTGCCTCGGCAAACAAACGAATAGCTCGTGCATCCTCACTTCGAATTCAATGGAATTTGAGCACTCCACTTTGAGGTAATGTATCTATACAACCAGCAGCCCTGGAAGTGTTTTTCAGGTTGAATGTCGAAGAAACAGATCTGAAATATGCTATACCAATGTTTGTTTTATCCCCAGACCTGCGCGCGCCTCGCAGATTAATCAGGCTTTGCAAGGAACTTCACGGGTCCGGAAAATCCTTAGGCCACAAGCTTGATTTTATTTCCTCAGTCGCGCTTCGATCGGGAAACAAACATGTCAAAAATAAATAAAATTAGCCACTATGAAATCTCAGTTTTCACCTACAATAATTTTATCTATTGTTGCTGTTGGTACTTCGTTCATTGTTCGTTTTATCCTGCTTTCAAATTGATCCATCGTCTCTACATTAATTTGTCTCTCAAGAGCATTGCGATGAAGGGCTTGCTTAACTATTCCAAAGAAGTTTTCTAGCGGATTTATATCAGGACTTCTCGGTGGTATAGGCAAGAGTTCTGAGTTTACTTGTTTCATAGCTTCTTTTGCAAGTTTGCTGTTTTGTGAAGGATCACCATCTTGAATCCACATATTCTCGAACTTTTCCCAGCTGCTTCGACCATTTTATCAAAGTTTTCTATCAGAAATCTTGCAAAGAACGTTCCATTCATTTTTTCATATCTTTGTGCGCAAACAACTCCTTTGCCATGAGAGATAGCAACGACCATCTTTACATGTTTCCCACCGGTGCCACAAGCTTGCTCTTTGGCTGTACAACCGCGAAGGAGCCCCTCTGTACGCCAAACTCTTCCCCTAGGAGCCAAAACAAGATCAAGAGGGTTCCTTCTTTTGTAAACGAAGCCTGCACCATCGAGGTAGAAAGCTATTTCATTTATCCAGACACCAAAGTGATGCTCTCTTAACATCTTCTTTGCAAATTTGACTCGGGTTTTCTTATCGCGTTCACTTAACAATCCCTTTTTCCTTGCTTGAAGGTAATTGTAGCCTTCTTTGTTTAAAAATCTAGAAAATGTTCTACGAGAGACATTTTTCACATCAGCTCTTGCCATCATCCTTTTTATTGTCCAGTTTGGTTCTTGCCCTCGAAGTGTTTTTACAAGCCGTAAAATTTTCCTTTTATCCCGCACTGATAACTTAGATGACCGGCCATCAACGGACTTTAAATGCTTCCGTTCTCTCTTTCTCCCAGCAACTCTTTCCAGATGTTGTAAATTTGTGACCTTGACACGGCAGTTTCTTTTACCAACTCTCCGACGTTTGAATTTTTCTTATACTTTATATATGCTCTTGTTTCTGCAGAGATTGTCTGAGGACGTGCCATCTTTGCGACTGTTTTCTTTCACTGCAAAGTTTGCTTCTGCATCGAATTCATATGCCGTCAGATTAATTTTTAAATCGAACACTTTTTTTAATCAAGCCTCGTTCTCGTAAAAGGAACTAATTGATTAATCATTGGACCTATTTTGTGGCTCATACGAGCTGTTCAAAGTCACTATGTATTTTTGCTTCTAGAGACAATCGTGGCCAAAAGGTTACTGGACAGCCGTCAAGGAAGGCCTAAATGCAACCTCTTTACAGTTCTAGCCCTCTCTTGGTTTCTAAACCCCTCCCCCCGATGTCAATATCAATAATCTTGGCATTTTAGTTTATTTAACACAGAATTTTATGTATATTCCCCGATGTCAATGTTGTATTTTATCTTGAATAAAATGTTGTGGAACTTCTTTGCTCTCTGTCTCACCCAACAACATTGACTTGGGGGAAGGGGGGACTTTATCTTCGAAAAACCTAGATTTTGACCTATCGTCGAAAAACTTTTGGCCACGATTGTAGGCTAATCTTAAAGACAATTTTTATACTCTAAGTATGTGATCCTGGCGACAGAAGAAGGCACGCCAAAAGATTTGCAGCTCGCAGCCGCCATTATGGACCAAATTTGCCACCCATTTGGGATTGTGACGTCAATATGCATATCAAGTATTGTACACAAACCGGTCTCCTTGTTTTTCAATAAGAACTTGACAGGAGCTTGGAGGAGGAAAAAAAGAATAGTTCATTTGTAACTAATTCAAGAATTTCAAGAAATTGAAATAATGATGCTACTTGTATGTTTTAAAACAAATTGCTAATGCTGGCCACTTGAACAAGCTCGTGCTTTCAAGAGGTATAGCTGTCACACATAATTTCAAAACTAGGATTAGAAATTGAAAGTATGCTGGTCTCGCAATCCGTTCTTTGATTCAACCATCAAAATAAATTTTAAGTTGACGCAGTTTAGTTTGCAATTATGATCTTACCCGCTTTTCTCATCCCTCCTCTTGACTCTTCCTGATGCCATCAATCATGCTGGAGTGCTATGATGAAAGAGAAGAAGCTAGATAGACATTTCTACAGTAAAATATACAATTAAATTTAAAACAATATAACTGCATGCATCTCCTGTGCAATATCATAAAAATGTCAGTTTTGACAATGAAGGAGGGGTCACACTCTGTGGGGTTTCTCGTGTTGATTTTTGAAAGAGGAAATATGTGGCCTATCTTTCTCTGGTTCAACTGTATGTACAGTTGGTTTTGAGAAGTTGGGACCAGAAGCAGGTCATCCCCATCCACGAGACGTTAATTTTTTAATTTTATTTTTTATTTTAAACATATATATACAAGGTAACAATACAGAAGTTCTGATTTACAATTGGCCCTGTCCCGACTTGGATCTTTCAGCTTCAGGAAGGAGATATGTATTCATAGTTCAATGTCGCTAGCAACAGTATATTTGTAAAAAAATTTTAACGCAAGCTAGAATGAAAGAGTCGTCTCGTAGGCCACCAAACAGTTCACCCGACATTCCCTTGTTGCCACTTATTAGGCCCAAAGAGAACAGGTTCAAAACGATACATGCACAATTAAGAAACTCAACAAACCTTCTTTTTGTCCTTCCCAAGGGCGGGCATGTCACACTGGGGACGATGTCCTACCTCTGTCCGAAAACTGGCAGTTTGCTAAAAAAATTTACATCACCTTCGTTCCAAAATCCCGTCTTTTTTATGATAAATTTCCTTTGTCATAATCTTCAATTTGGCAAAAAAGTTTGAATTAACTTAGCAGTGACGATGTTTGTCCCAAAACCGGTAGTTTTAGTCAAATAGCTTAACCAGACATCCGAAAGCAGGTTGCAGTTGTATCTCTTAAAACAGAAGTGTGCCAAAACTGGTAGTTGTGGTTGAAAAAGGTGCTGGTCTTTTTAGCCGAAATTTGCCGAACAAAGGTAGAACCACCTTGCATAAATTTGATTTTGTGGTCTTTGTTGTTTTATTTTGCTGGACAAAGGCTACGAGAAGGCTAAGCTTTACAATTTTGGTTAGGTATGACAGCAGTGGAATGCATTTTGGTAGAACAGAGAATATCAGCTTTGTCTAATTTCACCTTTGTCCCAAAATTGGTTGTTTTGTGCAGCAATGTCATACTCTGTAATAATACAAACCGGTCATTTGTTCATAAGACCTTTGGACAAACATGGGGTCAAACATTTTACAGTACTTGCCCGCCCCTGCCTTCCGTAAAAAAAATCGATGCTTGACTTGTTGATTTAACACATTTTACTTTCTTGGCTTGATAAGATTGTACACTGGTTTGAGAAAGCTTCCATTCGTTATCGTTGAATGTTGCAGAAAAAGAATGAATTTGAGCGCGAGCATGTCAAACTACGTTCTGAACAATAGACCTTGTCATAGGAAGGGGGCTGGGCAGGAGTATATATGAATTTCTGTGAATTTCTTCCAGGAAACTGATCGGAAATTTTGCGTCTACGTTTCCCACTCTGAAAACTGATAGGAAACTGTGAGTGTGAATTTCCTTTTCGGAAACTTATTGGAAATGCGAGAAACTCCAACTCCCTATGGAGAAATTCGTGGAAATTTGCATATTTCTTGCCGTGATGGTTACCTGAGCTGTCCGACATTGTTAGATTGTTGCTGATAAAGACACATATAGATAACTGTAACGTCATGATGCTAATATCTCGAAAGTATTCTAATTATTCTACATACATATTGTTTTGTGGGGCTTGGGAACTGTCACAAATGACACGGAGCATGGCAAATGCGAAGGTGGGCAAAGCCTCCTGAAAAGTATAATCCCATAGTAGGGCAAGCCCCGCCACCCTGCTAATTTCTAGAAGGTTTGCCGTATCCTGCAAGTTATGGGAGTTCCAGTGGATGATATAGGAAGCTTAGTCCTAATCATCTGCACTCACCGGCAATCTTTATGGAAGATAGTGAAATTGGCTGCAATAAAGAGAATCTGTCTGAGTTCATCGCAGGGAAAAGTGTTGTGAATGCGCACTTCCTGCCACCAATTACACAACGTTTAATTGCCACAAAGAGCGAAATTCGTGTGAAATTTTTTGTTGCTGTTTATACTGATCACAGAGTCGTAGTTTATCAAGGTTTTTGTCTTTGTCTTCGTGTTTGTTTTGTTTCTGTGTGTGTATCACTGAGTTGAATTGCTAGCAACTACAACAACATTGTGTTAGAGGCCAGGACACACACAATTTAATTTCATGATTCGAAATGTTTATATATGTTTGTTGCATGACGCAGAGCCACAATGTTGACAAGAGTGCTGAAAGTTTTAACGTGTAATTAAGAAAACATAAACTTTGCTGGTGAAGACTTCCAGACTTGCAAAAGTTGAAGTAATTACTACTGTTTTCATAGTAATTTGTGAATGTCAATGCAAATAGCTGGTTCACTGCACATGACTTCAAATATTTGACAGTGCATATAAACTGGAATTAATACTTTCCAACAATTCCGATGCCAGAAAATATCTGGCTTCTGGATGCTTTTATTGAAACTGACTGTTGTATTTCCAATTGTCCCAATGCGAATCACAATAGACTTCATGAGGAAAATGAAAACAATGTTTAGAAGCTAAGTGATCCATGCAAACTGTTATAGGGATGTCAAGCTCTGTGTTAGGATTGAAATATTGACGGTTGCATTTAGAATTGTAGGATGAAAATGTCAACAAAACTCACTTTTTCGATCAATAAACAATTGAACTGATCTCTTTAAAATGCAAAAGTGAGTATCGTTGAGGTTTTTTATTTTAGTGGGCCAAATGTATGCATTTTTTGTCTGGATACAAGAGAAATGTATTTTAGTTCTCTTATTTTGTAAAGAAAGAAAACTCATAGAATACTACTCTGCGATGAAAATTACGGCTATTTCCACCTGCACTCCTTAAGGTGAGTTTCGTTGACCTTTGTCAGCTCCTGGTTTGCCCTAAATCAGATTTGACAATGACGTAACCAATGCAAATAGCGATGAGCTGAATTTGGATCTGTTTGCTTGGCTAGAAGGGCTTGAAATTTAAAGTTTATATGTGAGTATAGGCAAGTGTAGGAGTTCCCTTTTTCAGGAACCCGTTTGTTTGAGCACGAAATTTTGTTGTTAGTTGACCTGTAGGCCCGCGCCCCTCTCTGGACCAATTTAATCTCATTGACCATTCCATCTCATAGTTTCTTGTCATTTTCCTTTTATTGAACATTGATTTGAAAGGGTTCTATATTCCCTACTATGTCAGAAGAGACAATTATGGCAGATCAAAGGTCGCAGCTTTGTGCAGTTGTTGGCCCCATATTTTATCCTTGCGCTGCCCTAGTCCTTTTCTCATTGTTGGTTTCATGCTACAGAAAATACCTTGCGCAAGTTTTGTATGCTTAAAGGGCTGTTGTAAGTCACAAAAATTCCATCTTAAATCCCTGCAAAGGGGAATAAATTTAACAATCTGTAGAAATTACTTGCAACGCAAGAAACTTGTATAAAGTTACAATAGCTCTTTTTCAAATAACTATGAAATTTGAGTGATACTGTTGAAAAGTTTTTAGTTTATGCTCAGTAAGAGAGCTTAGGCTTAGGCCCCCGACTTTCTTGTCTTCCCAAACCAGAGACACCTTTTGAAAACCTCTGGTTTCATGTGTTCTCTAAATTTTGAATTTGCATGCTCATATCTCCAGTATTTGGTGGACGATTTATAAATGCAAGATATGTGTATTTAAGTTGAAGACTGACTATGAAATTCTTCAAATAACTATGAAATTTGAGTGAAAACTGTTGAAAAGTTTGTAGTTTCTGCTCAGTAAGAAAGCTTTTCTGCATGACTTAGGCTCCCGACTTTCTTGTCTTCCCAAACCAGAGACACTTTTTGAAAACCTCTGGTTTCATGTGCTCTCTCAATTTTGACCTTTCAAGCTCGTATTTCCAGTACTTGGTGCAAGATATGTGTCTTTAAGTTTAAGATTGGCGACTTTAGTTGTGCAGTCGAAAAGTCTCGAGATTTTATCCTTTTGTTCCTTTTTTCCAATCAAAAGGGGTACTTTTTTAAGACACCCAGTATTTCTATCAGAGTTGCACGCTAACTTAAATGAATTATTTAATATTATTAATATTATTGTACTTATGTTATCATCTACATTTGCAGTTTGTCATAATATTCATGCTTTCTTACATAACTTCGTAATATTGATATTCAGCTCTCTCAACCAAATCTTGTGGAATTGAGCAATGATTTGAATAATTTATTTCACATCGAAATGAAGATGAGGATTTTGAGCGAGGACGTTTGATGTTGAAAGATGAACAGTGACATTTTGATGTTGACTGAATACATTCCAGGCAAACCATAAAGCATATTTCTGCAGAATTGACTTGCATTGTCTTTGATATATGTCCAATGAATCTCTTGCCAGTAAACAGTATGCTTGTCGAGTAAGCTGTTGGAAATATTTCTTGGATAGGCTGAACATCTGAAACAATTTAAAAAATTTCATCTGTGAAACATTTTAGAAGCAAACATTTAAAATGCTTTAACGCTATCCTCCCTCATTGCTATCTTTTCGATAAAATCCTGAGCTTTTTTTCGCGACTTGATCCTAAATATGTATTTGGCGCCTTTATTCAAAATTTGGAAATATAGTTCTTTTCTCATACGGTAGTTCTAAAATTTTATGTTTTTCCTGTCAAAGACATACAACTTAAAACGACAGAAATAAGATCATTAAACCAAATTTGCGCCATAACTAGAAATCAATAAGAGAATATGAAAAAACAATTATTTGGGTATTTTCTTCTTTTCAAGTTTGAATGTTGATGATATCGATGACGTCACTGATATAGGTAATAAAATATAACCTTACAAAATTGAAAATTTGAGCACAAAGTTATGTTTTGTATGCAAATTTAGTATTTCATCTGCAAAATGATGCCGCATTAAGTATGTTATCTGTCTTGAAACAAAATTGCATGGCATTTTCTTTTCACTTATAATTTATATGCACAAAAACCCTATTAGCTAAAAAAACAACGACACCATGATACCCTTAATGGTAAATATAAACCATAATACCCTAAATGTAAATGATTAATGACATAATATACAATATAAAAATATAATGCTGTTGTCCCTTGTGATCGTGCTTTGGGAATTATTGCCGACTTAGCAAGAAATCTTTCAATTTCTTTTTGAAATTGTAAATTGTAGGGCTATTTCTAATCTGCTTATGACCGAAATATTATATCACTGTTATAAAATCTAGATTTTCTAAAAGTATAACTTACTAATTATATATGTGTTATATATCAATCGATAGCCCAAAGAAAGGCCATTCATTTTATATATTAATCATAGCAACTTACCTCGAATTGCGGCATTTATAAGCCTAAAACTTCTCGCAACAACATCAAGATCAATCCTCCGGTTCGTCCACCATTAACCCTATCTGACCTGGGTGTTTTGAAACAATCAATGCCTGGGGGGGCGGATTCCGCCCCCCCCTCTTTATTTCAGTTGTTATATCAGATATGACCACCTAACTTGGCACAAATGTTATTCATCATATAAACAATGATTATTAAAAAATTTTAATTCAATTAGCGCCGTTGTTGTTGTTGCTAGAGCATAATAATCATTATGATGTTGAATGACGTCATAAAAATAAAAGCATGTTAAAAGTTCATTAAACTTAACTTTTCATGCAAAAAAATGAAAAATATAGATCAAAATATATGTAAATCAAAGATTTGAGCTTAATTGGACCAATTAAAAAAGAAAAAGAGAGATATAAAGTTAATTTTCACAGACTGCCAGATGACAACTTGGTAACCATGGAGACAGTGCTAAATATAGAATGTCAAAATTGTTACAATTTCATTCCTCTATGATACAAAGTTAAACTTACTAAATCTCAGCAGCCTACTACATATATCGAACATAGCGGAATCAAAAATATACTAGGGGGGGCGGAATCCGCCCCCCAGGTCAGATAGGGTTAACAAAATGGCCGCGTATCATAGTCACATGACCAAAAACCCCGACTTCATTTGTCAGCAGAACCCCCAAGAACGGGGGGCTCGCTTCAAGTAGGCTCGAATTTATCACTCGCTCTGCGAGTCTGAAGTAGCGAGGAGGCACAGCTCAGAATTTAATTTTTAACGGAGCCATGCCAATATGAAGTAGAGGGGAAGCACGGCACGAGTTTACCCCTCGCTCTGCGCGTCTAAACAAATTAGAAACAGGTCTAGAATTTAATTTTTAACTGAGCCACGCCAATATGAAGTAAAGGGGAAGCACGGCTCGAGTTTACCCCTCACTCTGCGAGTCTAAACAAATTAGAAACAGGTCTAGAATTTAATTTTTAACGGAGCCACGCCAATATGAAGTAGAGGGGAAGCACGGCTCGAGTTTACCCCTCGCTCTGCGAGTCTAAAAAAATTAGAAACGGGTCTAGAATTTAATCTTTAACGGACCCACGCCAGTATGAAGTAGAGGAGAAGCACAGCTCGAGTTTACCCCTCGCTCTGCGAGTCTAAAAAAATAAGGAACAGTTCTAGAATTTAATTTTTAACGGAGCCACGCCCGTATGAAGTAGAGGGAAAGCGCGGCTCGAGTTTACCCCTCGCTCTGCAAGTCTAAAAAAATTAGAAACAGGTCTAGAATTTCAAAATAACAGAAAGTACAAATTTTCCATCAAGCCAGTTAAACTTACCTGCAAACAATTCTAGATATGTTGTTTCAATGACGTGAGAATGAGGGACTTGTTCAATGCCGCAACATTTTGCCTAAGGTGCCCAAGGTATTATTGATTTTATTATAGTTCTTTCACCCCATCCTACCTAATTAGAATTGTTGCCAAATTGAAAATTTTGCCCAGAGTTTCGCCACTTTTTGCCATTTTGCTTCTTCGTTTAAAAAGTAGTCACATTGTTAGGTCCATATTATGTGTGTGTTTTCCAATTGTGCATATGATTTGCATCCCACCCCTGTTTACAGCTGCCCATTTTTCGGTCCACTTACATTGAACAATATTGTGTGTCCCTTGTCTCTTCGTAATGTACCTTTAAAGCAATGTCAACGACGTAAGTAAAGGATGCAATATGTGAAACATATGTTAATGCATATTCAATCATTTCATAGTGGCGTCCACATTGCTTAAGCGGTATAAAAAATGCCATGCTTCTCCGCCCATTAAAAATCCAGATCAAATCTTCCTTCCAGTGTCTTGCTCATTAAAAATTTCTAAACGTTGCTTTGCAAATAATTCCTCTTTTATGGAGTACTGTCACGGAGCTTATTGTATCCTGAAAACCATTGCATCATATTCTTGTACACTCGGTCGCCATTCTCTTCTGAGGTACATAACGACGGCTGGAGGTACAACAATACGATCAGATTATTTTCGGAACGAACAAAATTGATGACAGTACTCATTTGACAAAAGCCCGCTTTCTTGGTAAGTTCCACAGTTGAACTCGTTTAAGCCTGATAGGCTAAGAGTTTCCACTTTTTTTGTTTTCCCGTACTAAAATTACAAAAGGCGTGTGTCGGTCAACGGTACATGGCACATCCCTACTTGTACTTTAGCGAAAATTGAAGAACACCCGTGTGTTTCTTCCAACGTTGTTTTTCCTTCCAAGAATTAACATTTACCATATTTAATCGGTTTATAGCAATTCTATCAAAAAATGTTTGAATCTTTGAATGGTTGAATTGTTGAATGGTTTAGCAATTATATAAAACAAAGGTTGAATCTATGAAGCGTTATTTAAATTAAAATGGACATTTAGAGACACTATATCATCAATGTGCATTTTCGCAAGTAACTTTAACCCTATCAAGCCTAGGGGGGGCAAATTCGGCCCCCCCTAGCAGCTTTTCTGCTGTATATCTGTCCTAACTGCACTTACCACTCTGTAACTTTCTGACTTTTACTTTTTATCTTTCTTACACCCAAAAATAAATTGTTTAGAAAAATGAAATTCATTCCAGGGGGTAAACAAAATTCATTTTCAAAAGAAGTCAACCTCAAATTTTGAATAAACCCTCATAAAATCTACCGGGAATGCGGGAAATCAATGCGAAGCTAGAAATATAACCTATTTTAGATGCTCTATCGAACAGACTACTTATTTTTAAATTTGGACGAGTAAATCGCCGTATTTTTGCAATGCGCATGCGCACATTCTTTGAATTTTTGTGTGATGACGTAATCATTTGTTAACAAATATTTTTTAGAAAGCAAATTCAATTTGACCACAGAATACATAAAAAGTGGACTGGTATCCTTACTACTTTTCGTTTTCTAGTAATCAGCGATTGAAATATTTTAGTACTGAACCCTTATGATTTTGAAAATGTAACATTGTGACGTCATGTGCAGGTCACATGACATATCTAAAAATAGATTCCATTTTTGGGTTCATTTCATGATGTACTATACACTTGCCAAGTTTCATAGCTCTATGTTGTACAGAACAGAAATAAAATAGGGGGGGGGCCGAATCAGCCCCCCCTAGTCTTCATAGATCATCAAATACCCTAGGCTTGATAGGGTTTAAGTTTGAGTTGTATTACTGTTAATGGTTTTGTTTCTGTTTGATACTATATCATAGTGTTCTTTGACTGCTTTTGGTAGGTAAAATGAGATAAACAACAAGAAACTAATCATATGTAGTTGCTCATTGGTTGTTTTCTTATTCCGAATTTGTTGTCCCCCAACTGCCTTAAAATTGAAGTGTTTGCCACCTATTTTCATCCTACACTGGTTACACAAAATTGTCAGATAAGATCACAACATGAATATTTCATGTGAACTGTGTACGACGAAAATGTTTTGCAAATTTTTGTATCCTATTAACTGAAGTGACATTACCTACAACTGAGTTTTTTCTCTTGATGAAATAATAATGCTTCCTCGTTACTTCCTACTCGCGTAGCTCGGTTAAAAGTTAAATTTGACCCAGAACAATCCATTCATTAGTTATCTTCCATGACAAAAAATACTTGTTATGGCTGTTTGGCAGGTAAAAAACTGACCAGCCTTTCCTTAGGCTTAAAGAAAGCTATATGAAAATTTGATATTCTGATCGTTATTTTGACTGAAGAAGATACCTAAACTTGATCTCTAAATTTAAGTTTAACTTTTATCAATGGATTGAAACAAAAATCTTTGAGATTCTCTACTTCATATTGGCGTGGCCCCGTTAAAAATTACATTCTAGACCTGTTTCTAATCTTTTTAGACTCGCAGAGCGAGGGGTAAACTCGAGCCGTGCTTCCCCTCTACTTCATACTGGCGTGGCTCCGTTAAAAATTAAATTCTAGACCTGTTTCTAATTTTTTTAGACTCGCAGAGCGAGTGGTAAACTCGAGCCGTGCTTCCCCTCTACTTCATACTGGCGTGGCTCCGTTAAAAATTAAATTCTAGACCTGTTTCTAATTTTTTTAGACTTGCAGAGCGAGGGGTAAACTCGAGCCGTGCTTCCCCTCTACTTCATATTGGCGTGGCTCCGTTAAAAATTAAATTCTAGACCTGTTTCTAATTTTTTTAGACTCGCAGAGCGAGGGGTAAACTCGAGCCGTGCTTCCCCTCTACTTCATACTGCCGTGGCTCCGTTAAAAATTAAATTCTAGACCTGTTTCTAATTTTTTTAGACTCGCAGAGCGAGGGGTAAACTCGAGCCGTGCTTCCCCTCTACTTCATACTGGCGTGGCTCCGTTAAAAATTAAATTCTAGACCTGTTTCTAATTTTTTTAGACTCGCAGAGCGAGTGGTAAACTCGAGCCGTGCTTCCCCTCTACTTCATACTGGCGTGGCTCCGTTAAAAATTAAATTCTAGACCTGTTTCTAATTTTTTTAGACTTGCAGAGTGAGGGGTAAACTCGAGCCGCGCTTCCCCTCTACTTCATACTGGCGTGGCTCCGTTAAAAATTAAAATGCAGACATGTTCCTAATTTTTTTAGACTCGCAGAGCGAGGGGTAAACTCGAGTCGCAGAGCGAGGGGTAAACTTGACTTATAAATGCCGCAATTCGAGGTAAGTTGCTATGATTAATATATAAGATGAATGGCCATTCTTTGGGCTATCGATTGATATATAACACATATATAATTAGTAAGTTAAACTTATAGAAAATCTAGATTTTATAACAGTACTATAATATTACGGTCATAATCAGATGTGCGTAACTGCACAAGCGCCGAATTTAACTCCAAACTTTGGCACAAGAGTAATGGCAACTCTTTTCTGAAAATTAAAAATTTAGTCTCGATACGTCGATATCTACCAAGTTTCTTAATGCATAGTTGGATAGCTGCGACCTTGTTAAAAATCTTCCCAAGCTGTCAGGGTACAAATAATTCATTAGCTTACAGATCATGATAGCCCTTTCATATTTAATCATGCTTGAAATAGACACCCAACTATATCCAGTCATCTTTCAATATGAGACTATCTATAAGCTTTTGATCCCTGTTCTGCAGACGCTGAAGGTGATCAAGTTTGTTGCTTAACAGACTGCCTATATTTCATTACAGTATCGTAAAGGACTCTCGAGCGGCGTACTGTAAACTTGATCTAGCTTTGTCTGTGTAAGGATATTGTTCAGTTTCCGGAAAGAAAAAAAAGCCAATATCCATTAAGAAGAAATTCGGAGAGGAAAAAGAAGAAGAAATTCGGAGACAAATGTGTAGAAGTATTAGTATGTGTTGGCCAAAAAGCAAAGAGAACAGAGGACATCATCGATTATCAGAGTAAAACAAATTGCATATTCAAATCATCAGCATATCTGCTCAGTTCTTAATTACTGGGGGGTGGGGCGAAGCAGCCCCTCGGCATTGGAGATTAAAAATACAGGAACTTTTTTATAAGAAGAGTAGCGTAACAGACTGTGGAAAAAGCTGGGGCTGGAACCAAGTATTTATATTAATTAGATGAGACGTTGTAAGTGGAGTAGATTTGAGAGAGACAGCAAAGGCGAAATTGTTGAATAGGAAATAGGAAGATGGTGCTGAAAATGAATAGGTAATTTGGTTCTTCGACCCATTGGTGTTTTTTCGCGATGGCTATCTAAGAAAATCTTCCAGCTGACAAAAATATAACATATTCCTATGGACAAAGTTCACTATGTCAACTATCGCTCAGAGGCAGTAAAAAAGTGAAAAGTAAAAAGTAAAGTTATTGTTTTTATATAGCGCCTTTACTATAATTCAATATTAAAAGGCACTTTACAATTTTTACCCCCTCAGCTCAATTTTTTTTCTCCCTTGTGGACTACCTTTTACACAGCGTGCACCCTTACAGTTGGCGCTTCTGATGTTTTATTGCCTTCATCACTGAGGTACCAATTTTACACATTGGTGAGGTGTTGTACCTACGATACTGGGTGTTTCCAGAAGGTCACCCATCCTGGTAATGACCTGGCCAACCATACTCAACTTCGGCGATCTAATGGGATCACAGTATACTGTGGAACACTTTCACGGACACAAGGGCATCCGTACAAAATAGCAAGACGTTCAAAACTATGATCAGAAACTGGAAAGCAGAAAAATATCTGAATTATGTTTAGATAGAACGTTGGTTTTAACTTTAACTTTGTATGTAAGTGGATAGTTTGTATTTATTTCCTTCATTTAAACTAGAGGCAACACCAACTGTAGATAAATGAATTGTTATTATCATTATAACTATTATTGTTTTATGTATAAGGGGCAGCGGGGCATCACCGGAAATCGGGGAATCTGCAAAAGGGGAAACATGAAAAATGATCCTTTCACAGTTTTCTATATATTTCTATACGAATCTACTGTATTCCATTTTATGAAATATGAAATATTTTGTTTCCTCTTGTAGGCTAGTATCAATCAATCCAACAAGACAGATTCCATTCAAAATCGATGATGAGAGGAATCTGAAAGCAGAACATCAACATCTGAAGTGCTGCACATCGCATTGAAGATATCTGCATGCAAGTCTCAAATCTAGCATAAAATACTAAATCTTTCTTATCCAAACACAAATAAAGCTTGATAAAACTTGAAGATACGGAGCACTATTTGTTGCTTTGCTCTTTATTTCATATTCAACGACGAGTTCTTCTCAGTGGAGTTTTGGAATTATTTATCCTAATGGATAGCCTTTCAAAGAACTTTCTGATACAACACTTATTGTATCGTGATAAAGACCTTTCTAATGAAGCAAATAATAATATACTGGAACTAACTATAAATTTCATCAACCAAACTGGTCAGCCTGGTTAAGATAATTTCAAACTTTTGTTATACAACACCTACCTTATTCTTTTATTTTCCTTTCATTTGTGTGTAAGTCTGTTTTACATTGGATGTAGTGAGAATGACAATTCATCTACACATAACTTAAATACTCAAAGCAATAGTATTGAGAGCTAAAAACCCTAACCTGGTAGCACATGCGTCCTGAGCGCTGGGTACAATGGAGAAGGGGAGGGCCGTGGTGGCGGAAATTGCTGTTGTTGTTGTTGTTCTCTCGGAAGAGGGTTTCTGCAGCTCAGCATTTTCGTTCGTGTTGGCCCGACCTCCATTGTCAAATAGGCTATAGTATTTATCAATATTTAATCTTGTATGTGTAGTTTTTGCAGTTGTATATTTTGTTGTGATTTAGTAGCATGTTCTTTACGAAATTGCCACAGGGTTGTCGCTGTCTTTTACTCCACGTAGTATCGTCCTGGTAGTGTTATAAAGTATTTCATATGTAGTGCTTGTATTGTTCTTGTTCTTGTTCTTGTAAAATTTGTATTATTATTTTTTTCATTCAATGACACAATATTTAAAAAATACATGGTCATACTAACACATATCTACAAAAAACAAACAAAACAATAAACAGCTATAAAGCGTACCAAAAAACAGGGAAGGTAGCTAATATCTTTTCAAATTGGCTGAATTGTCCTGTTTTCAGAATCAAAGTGTGCAGTGTATATTGTATGAATGAAAGTAGAGAATAGTAAAAGGAACTCTTGTTCCTCGTTTGTCCTTTAAAAGATATAATTTTGCTCCTATTATGGGATGTCAGACCAATTTATGTAGAGATCGTTTATCTTTGAGAGAAAAGCATTCCTATCAATGGCAAAATATTTGCATTTGAAATAAAATGGACTTCGTTTTCGACCTCATCTTGAGAGAATTTGCAGAGCATTTTTTCCAACCAGAACTTTTTACTGGAAGCTTCAATCCTTAATGCCAATATATCTGTTGAAAGCTCTAGTGATGACAAATTCATTCATGCATATAAAATGCTAATTTGCATAATTAATTTGCATAAATTATGCAAAATTTGTGTAATAACTGACAAAATTAGAACAGCTGCTGTGAGAAATAAATGAATCAATAACAATGCTACTTGGTAGAAACTTGCTCTAGATATAGTGTCAGATAATTATTTTTTTTAAGAAATTTAACAGCTATTGAAAATTGGAAACTGCGGAAATTGTTACAAAGGTTCAGTGAATTTTGTTTCTTAGCATTAAAAGGAACAATGTATATTACTGTTAAAATGAGACAAGTCCTACCACATTCTGAGAAGTAGGACATGATATATGGCTGTTCTAGTAAACCAACCTATGTAAAAGCACTATTTTGAGATATTGCGCTTTAACCCTAATCCATATGGGGGTGGATTCTACCCCCCCTCAAGGTTTTATGTGCCGCGTTTTTAAACGACATCAGCTATGTCCCCCAGTCTGCCTGACTTTTACGAATTATCTATTAGCTACATTTTGATGAAAAAAAAATTTGAACAATAGAACTCACAGGCCACGTAACATGCCCATGTTTAGCCCTGTCCACAAGTTGCTCGTCAACTTTTGGGCAACCTTTAATTTAGTCATTTGGGCAGCTTTTAGGAATTTTGGCAACTTTTTCAATATTGGGAAACTTGTTACCATTTTAGCAATATTACAACAATTTCATTGGAGTTTTGTTTTTTGATACCCTGGGTACCAGACTCTCAAAATATGAGAGTCTGGTACAGTGCGCCCCTAACCTCATTCTGGTTCACATCGCCCAAGCTCATTTGAAAAATAGTTTAGCATATTCAACAGACCGGAATCTAGTAACCCTGGAACCAGATCCAGATTCCACGAGAGTCTGGTGTCGAGGCCAACTAACTGGAATCACATTGAAGACATTGAAGACGAAGGAGTTCTTCGCCATTTGCAAACTACCGAGGCTTACTTGGCGGGATGAGCAGGAGTTATGGGAGAAGACATTTAATCAAAGAAACAAAAGCGAAACTGGTCTTCTGATGCTATTGGAATGCAACGAAAACAACCCTAATAAAGAGTTCAATCAAAGAAAGTGGGCCTAAGTAAGCACAAACACAAGATCAGATAAGTTCAAATTTCGGGAGAATGGAGGCTCCCACAGTATAATCGAGTCAACGGAAGTCATTTTCTAATGCAAAGAGCCAACAAATATGTGGTTTAGCCTACAGTAATTGATGTGATATTGATCGATTTCAAAAATTGACAGGACCGAAGTTTGAACTCACAGATCGAAGAAATTGCACTACAGTAAAAACCCGCTTATAAGAACCTAGTGGATTAAGAACCTAAAGGCTGAAATTTTGAAATTAGACCCCCATTATATAAGAACCAATTCAGCCTGAAATTTGTAGTTAGGTTCTTATTTGTAGATTATCATTAAAACTCCAGTTGCTTTGTATTACTGAACCTATATGTTTATTGCAAAAATCCTGCAACAAATGCATTTTTAAATGTCCTTTTCAGTATTTCCAGTACTAAGCTTCAAAGTATTAGCTGTTCATAATGTTACTGAGACTCATGTCTTTGGTAGAAGACCCATTTGTTTTCATCTTCCCCAACACCTTCAGGTAGAAGGGATTTCAGTGAACTGACCGTGAATAATAGAGTTGAACTTTGAATCAGAATAAAATAAATTGGTGAAAGCCCTGAACAAATTAAGAACCAATTTAAGAACCTCAACAGCCTCATTTCCCACTAAATACCCAATATATAAGAACCTAATCAGGCTGACTTGCAAAATGGTAGGTTCTTATACGCGGGTTTTTACTGTATTNGAAAAAAAAAAAAAAAATGTTGCTACCAACGCCAGCTTCTCTATGTACATGGCAAACTCTGCCAGGTTGGTGCATGTTTCCATTGCAATGACTGCTCCTTGCCTTTGATGACTATGAATGTCAAAGAAGTATAGCATGCCATCCACACAACCAATGAAAACTGAAAGCCCTGGTTGACCTGGAAGAATCAGACAACAGGAAAGACGGCATGAAGGAAACAAGCGAATTGTAACGTCATCAAGTTGCTAAATCGTAAATCAAATGTCCCCTGATGCTATCTTTTCCGAAATCGTCTATTCTAAAAATAATGATGATATCAAAAGTGCTCTCTCTGGAATTATGGCAAATTACTCAAAGTTCCCTTTGATATGTTTTCAGGTTTCTCTATACCTTTATCAGCCAAAATGGCAGTATGTCATAACACATCTACTGTATTATTTAATAAGTCCCCCCTCAAATAAGCCCCCATTCACAAATTCATTTGTACAAATGAGCCCCCATTTTTACAATAATGCTGTTAGAAAGTTGAAATGGTTAAGAACTAGCGTGCTGTCAACAAAAGCTTACTTTGGGCAAGCCTGTGGTTCTGTGCTATAAGATGCGAGAAAAACTGTTCTGGTGCTTGTATGATGTTTCCCTGCACTAACTTCTCTGACTCGTTTGTGTTGCAGGGTTTGATGCTGCTGTCTCCAAGGTTTCTAACGTGCTGCCTAGAAATGATGATGAACCTGCCATGCTGTCATTTGTTATCAACAAAGTAGGCTGTGGTGTAGAAGAATGCAATGGTTGAATGGCTTCTTTTTCAATACTCTCCATAGGCTGTGTTGCAAAATCGGCACTCAATGAAGAGCTGGTGGCTTCTGCAGGACGTTGTGGACCCAACTGGTTTGGGGCATTCAGCCGTGATGTCATTCGGATAGCTCTTCGTGCTGTGGCAGTAAGAATCCTATTGCTGCATGGGTCCACTCTGAATCGATCCACATACTAATTGGAATTAAATCAGTTGTTTTTTCAAGATTCAAGGCCTGTATTATGCAGTGGAGGCCTTTTCCAGACCTCTGTTAGTTAACTGTAGAGCCCCTCAAAAAGAGATGTGAACTAATTGCTGTTTTTATTATATGATTCTTATCTTGTTTTTGATATTTGCTATACAGTACATAGTTGAAAAAACTTGGCAACATTAGAAGAAAATTTATGATTGCTGTGTTCATTATGTAAAATTTAGGTATAAATCAGAGCATAAGATATTCAATTGGTAGTATTATATATATATTGATATACATACTGATTTAAAATCCAAATTGCTAATATAAAGGACAACGGAAAATCCTCCCCCTCCCCCCAAATGTCCATTTTATGACATAAAAATTTCCAAACTATTAAGATTATTCTTTGCGTAAATGTTGAAACGAGAGTTCATGGCCATTATAAATTGAATTTTTTGTTTTTAGCCATTTTAGTTTCTATTTACGAATATTTCCAACAAAACCTTTTCCTCTTCCTTAGCTTGGATTTTAAAAGTTTTACAATCCTAAATCAATAGTGGACAAGTGTACGTTATTTATTGTATTGCAGTATTGCAGAATAACTTTTTTTGCAATATTGGCAAAACTCTCAGTGACAAAATACCTGAATCGCAAAATCCGCTTCTGGAGAATGAGTACTCGGTAAACCCAGACAATCTACGCTTTGAATTTGAGGCCATTAATGTGTCTCAGTTAGAGAGGGTTTTCGGCAAATTAACATCCAAGGGATCTGGCGCTGATGGTATTGCTAACCAGTTTTTGAAGATAGGCCTACCCGTTATCGCTGAATCACTTGGTGACATTTTTAATCTTTCGATCGCAACTGGTGTATTCCCGGATAGTTGGAAAATTGCAAGAGTAGACCCTATTTTCAAAAGTGGCCAATCTGATGATCGTTCTAATTATAGACCGATTTCCGTGCTTCCGTTTTTGTGCCGTGTTTTCGAAAAGTTGATTTATAACCAGCTTTATGAATACCTTGACAAAAACAAGCTTCATTTTTCCGAACAGTCCGGGTTTAGATCACTGCACTCTGTTGTCACTTGTCTGCTTAACTGTACCAATGACTGGTATCTTAATGTGGATAGGGGTTGGTGTACAGGGATGGTATTCATTGACCTCAACAAACCTTTTGACACAGTTGATCATGAGATTCTACTTAAAAAACTGACAAAGTATGGTATCATAGGTCTTGAAAATACCTGCAATCCCGGACAAAACTCGTTGAGACAAATGCGTTTCGTGTCGAAAGATACCTTCCCTGCATGCAAACTACTACATTGCACTGCCACAGACCCCCCTCCCCCCATTGCAATGTT
>REGM01000632.1:12468-29783 GCA_004194415.1 Aurelia aurita
AAATGAGAATTGGTGCAGGACATCGGCTGAGGATTTGCATATTACACCATTAATGAGTAATTTGGTAAGTTTAACTAAGGGCTGGATCATAAATTTGGTTAACTGCGTTCAACACAGACCAACACAATACTACAATTGACTATGACAATACCTACTAATATTGGTAACAATTTGCTGTGGGCCTTGGGAGGGGTGGGGTTGGTATTACCCTCCCTTGTTTTTCAATATTGTGTATTATTTATTTTTCTTAGTATCAGTTTTCATATTTCATATCCTTTCCTCTTCTGCACTATAAACAACACAAAGATCTAATTGCTACAAGGAAACACGAAGGGAAAAATGGCGACTACTTATGATTCCATCACAGGTAGGCCTTTTAAACCACGTCTGAACATGAAGCTCATGGCGTCAGCAAAGTACTTTTTGCGCGCTTTTTGAATTGGAAGACCCAGTCCCCTTGTAAACAAACATCGCGCGATTGTAAACGAAACGCGCTCACAGCAGCCTGTGATCGGAAAAGGGCGATGGGGCTCTAAATATTTCTCCTTAGCAAATATGCGACAAATAAAAACAACTATGTTCGGAAGATTACAATTTGCTGTTCGTTACATTTCGTCACACTCCAGTTATGGGCCTAAACAGGCCCCAACCGCTGCTTCCCTTGCCTTCTAGTAGACCCAAGTGAGTTTGAAAAAATAATATCTATACATACCTTGAAGAACTTCGCCGCATTCTTTGTCTGCAGCAGCTATTTCTGCAAGTAAATTTTCCATGCTCCCGAAAACGATTATAGCAATATGGCAAACTCTTGACTTTGACAGTTGGACTTCTGCAAATGCGAGGACGATTGAGGACGATATCAAAGAAGGCTGCCTACAAAGTGAATATTGCTTGCCGTGTGAGTTCATTCTACGTGCCAAGTTTTCCCATGGGCTTCATTGCAGGTCTTTGATTGGCTTTTGATACTAAAGACGAGGAAGAGGTTCTCTGATTGGTCGATCAGTTTTTTGTTCGTAAAAACAATCGTTGCTGTGGAACGCAAAATTGTCTCACGCACCTGTTTTCGCACTTTCACAGAAGTTGTCTCATTTTGTAGTGCGGCGCGGCACAGCTACTGGAAAATGCGGGTCTGCAGGTCCGGTAAAATGCGGGTCTATTTGAAGGAAGGTACTGTGGTCATATACAAACGGTTATTGTATGGGGCAAGGAGCTATTTGTATAGAACAAAACAATAATCATCAGTGTCCATGAGTTTTCCTGCTGTGACGTCTAATGTGATTTATTAAGCAACACCATTGCGATACGAGGAATTTCAGCACTTAAAATCTGAACAGTTACCTGTGTGTGTGGCAATTGGGAAATGAAAGGATCGTCACAAAGGTCACGAGAAAGAAAATTAAATTGTGAAATCGTTAACAATACTAACAGTAACAAATTTCAAAGAATTTTAATGCCAATGCAATCATGGATAGTTGCCATGGAAGTGTCATAGCATCGCATACGAGAAATTTGTACTTTTATAGGGGGATCCCCTCACATGCGGACATCCCCTTACATCATCGTTCGATATTGTTCACACTGTACACGTTTTTTATGCAACAAACTGATTTATAAGAAACTACTTCTCGACGATTTCACAATCTTTTGTGACGGTTCTTTATAGGAGGTCCACATCAGCTTATTTAGCTGCCAGTAAAATTAACCTCCTAATAAAATAAATTTGTATGTCTATGTTATGTATGTATATAGGACGGCCAAAAAATTAAGAAACTCTAGTGCTATGTTTGAGAAGCGCTAAGAAACTTTTAAAGCAAAATCCAAGAAAATCATGGGAAAATTGTCGTTGAACCTTTATCCTTGAGTAATATTGGTAATTATTTTATGTTTTGAGCCAAATACCACTCTTTTTCTTGCTAACCATTGTGAACTCGTCAAAAATACTTGAGTGCCTTTTCTAAGAAAAGATTCTCTTGGTGGGAGTAACAAATTGCAAAGAATTTTAATGCAAATACAATCATGGATAGTTGCCATGGAAGTGTCATAGCATACGATAAATTTGTACTTCTATAGGGGGAGTGCCCACTTCCCATAAACAGGAAGTGGGCACTAGCCTCACAAACACCCATCGGCCGCTGTAACATGCCTTGCATAAGCAGACCACCCATTGATCTTTCAGTGGGACCCGCATTTTACCGGACCTGCAGACCCACGTTTTCCAGTAGCCGTCTATCCCGTCCCCTAAACCTTTTTGGTACAATATACCTAGCATAGGACCTCCTCTTTTGGCTGGCATGGTTTCCTGGGTTGTATCCAGCCATTATATGGTGAAAAGACTTTTTGCATTATGTTTTTCTGCTTTAAATTAATACTTTTGTTCAACATAAGACTTTCCTCACCACTCCCCGTTAATGGATTGTATCTGTTAAGATTTGAGCACCCCCCCTGCTTAACAGATCAACTTTGTTTGCCTCTGATCAAAGTTGCCTAGGCCCTCCTAGGCCTGCAAATACCTATGTTGTTTCAATTTATTTTCTTGTTGNCTCTTTTTCTTGCTAACCATTGTGAACTCGTCAAAAATACTTGAGTGCCTTTTCTAAGAAAAGATTCTCTTGGTGGGAGTAACAAATTGCAAAGAATTTTAATGCAAATACAATCATGGATAGTTGCCATGGAAGTGTCATAGCATACGATAAATTTGTACTTCTATAGGGGGAGTGCCCACTTCCCATAAACAGGAAGTGGGCACTAGCCTCACAAACACCCATCGGCCGCTGTAACATGCCTTGCATAAGCAGACCACCCATAGATCTTTCAGTGGGACCCGCATTTTACCGGACCTGCAGACCCGCATTTTCCAGTAGCCGGGCGCGGCACATGTTTTCACACTTTTACAAAAAGTTACACAAAGTACGCGCATGTTTTAATGAAAAACGCCCCGTAATTGGTTGATTTACTTCGAGCATGTGCTCTGGGATAATTTACATTTCCTCGCCCCTCTGCCGTTTCTTTAAGAAGGAGATTATGGGACTAGTGTCAGCATGGTCTCAGTTAACACACGGCTGTTGACAACGTAAAAGGATGAATAGTGCTACCCAACACGATTATCCAGAGCAATGGAGGTGTACACTGTGCTCTGTATTCGTGGCAATGACATTGCGAGTACTAATGAACCACTATTCCTCAGCGCACAGTTGGCAACCAAATGTTTGTGTACGTTGTAGTATCGATGGGTGCCCAAAAATCTTCAGCAGATATAATTCCTTTTACAAGCATGTTTGCAAGAGGCATAGGGAACAATATGATGATAAATCCAATACAACAGGGAGCATCAGCAAGGACAGGAGGTGGCGGAAGAGATTGTAGACATAGCGCAAGCTCCAGTAAAAATTGAAACGGGCATTACCGAAGAACAAATCTTCGTCAATGCAGAGAATATTGTCATTGGAGAAGGAAGCGATGACGTGAATTATTTTGATGACCAGGATGATACAGTTGTTGCTGATGATGTAGGTTTGTTATGAAAGAAATCTTATCAGAGAAAACACACGTTACAATGTTTTGAGCCAGGTGCGTAGCAATGCTAAAAAAGTCTCTCCCTTTATAAGAAACTTGGATCAGCCATTGCTGTATACGTTTTTTTTTCTAGAAAGAAACTGGTTCACAAAACGCTATTGTTATAGAAGGCCAAATGTTTAAGAAACTTTAGTATGTATGATGTTTTAGAAAATCATCGTAAAATTTTGCTACACCCTTATTAGTCAAAAGTTAACATATATGATGATTTTATTTTTGAGCACATTAACACTATCTTGCTGTTAAAGATGATGCTGTTTGTCGAGAAACAAATGCGTGGCAGTGGTAAAAACTACATCCTAATTCATGCATGCTAAAATCGTATTTGCACAGGTTTTTATCAAAGGCTTATATTGTTTCGTACAGATCGCTGGGTCGGCATGGAAACAAAAGTGAAGTTAATCCAGACGTTCGAATAGCATCAAACATCTTCATCTTTATTGGCTTCATGCTAGAACGTCGATCATTTTGATCTTTTGAAACAATCTTTTCATGCTTCTTCTTTTGTCAATCTTTTTGAAACAAGGAGTTATCTACCCTGACCATAGGGTAATAAACCATATAATAACTGGTTTCTTCGGGAAATTATAGGCTTTGATTATAAACCTAGTTTCTTATAAACCAGTTTCTTGTAGAATGAAAAACAAGCAGTTTTCTTTTGTCTTACCCTTTAGGCCCCTTTATTATGGACAAACTTATCATCGGCACGGCATAACTCCGCCCCTTTATTATAGACAAACTTTATTATGGCAATCGATTTTTTTTCTCTATACTCCATTAAAAATTTACAAACAAGTTCAAACAGAGTTAAACAAAGTTACAAACAAATTTACAAACAAACAAGAACATCGATTAGACCCCTAACTGAAATAATCTCTTTGCAGATTGCAATGGATAACATTGTGGAAAGTACATCTGATTTGGTTCAAAAAGTTCTGTATTCTGTGAAAGATAAGTTGTTGGAATTATCATCAAATAGCAACCTGAGCAAGGAGTTTGAGGGAGTCATTAACGAGGCATTTGAAAGCTCACAAGATTCATTTGAAGGTCTTGAAACAGAACACTTGCAGAAGGCCTACATAAAGCAGAATTTGAATTTTGTTAACTACCAGGAGGTTACTCTTAGATCGGTCATCGTAAGAAGGAAGAGTAAAGGAAAGATAACTTTATCAGAAAAAGACGAAAACTTCATCTATGTGCCATTTCTTGAGTGCTTACAACAACTCCTATCCAATCAAAGGATTGCTAATCTTATTTGCAGGAAACCTAACTTTGCTGAGGATGGTGTATTTTATGACATTTGTGATGGTTCCATTTTCAGAAATGACAGTTTATTTACAGCAAATCCAGATGCCTTGCAGATAATTATTTACCACGATGGGGTAGAAGTCTGCAATCCTTTGAGCAGTTGGCAAACACAAGTTGGACATGTTTTACTACTCCATTGGAAACTTAAGCCCAACACTTAGATCAAAATGTTGTGCCATACGACTTCTGGGAATTGTTAATGCCAAGCTTGTAAAAAAATTTGGTTATGATCCAATTGTTAAACCTATGATAGACGAAATTAAGAAACTTGAAAGAGGATGGAAATTTGTGGTGAATGGCGAAGAAAAGGAGATATATGGCAAGGTTGTACGCTGCACTTGGGATACAGAGGGACAGCATGAATGGGCAGGATTGAAAGTTGGCGTTGGGTTTTCTTTTCAGAAATGCAGACACTGCTATTGCACTTTTGAGCCTATGCAGGAAAAATTCTTGGATGATGATTTTGTGATGCGATCAAAAGAGATGCACAAAAGAAATTGTCATGAGATTGAGCATGCCCCAGCAGAAGCAATGAAAAATGACCTTTAAGTTGCATATGGAATTAAGAATAGGAGCATTTTGTGTGATCTCCACAAATTTGATGTATGCACACAGCTACCGCAAGATATCATGCATACATTGCTTGAAGGTGTGGTTCAATATGAAATACGCTATGTTCTGCAGACCCACTTAGAGAATGGTGATTTCATACTGCAGCAGCTAAATCCAGCAATCACCAATCATTCCTATGGTTATGGAGAGGTTGCTGATAAACCTGGACCAATCTCCGAATCAGTTTTTCAAGGAGATGAGAAGTACAAACTCAAGTATAATGCTGCACAAGCAAGGCTCTTCATGAGACTCCTCCCATTTTTCCTCAGTGGCCTCATAAGTGAAGACAGCCAGTACATTGAGTTCCTCGCAAGCCTCATCAGAATTGTTCAAGTAATATTCTCCCCAGTCGTCATGATAGAGACTATGAAACCCCCTAAAGGCTATAATAGCAGATTATCTCAGGGATTTCAAGAGATTCTTCCCAACTGTAAACATAACACCAAAACAGCATTACCTTCTCCATATTCCCGAAATGACTAAAAAACTTGGACCAATGGTGCGTCATTCTTGCTTTGGGTTTGAGTCAGTCCACAACTATTTCAAGAGAACAGCCCAAAAACAGAACTTCAAGAACATAACCAAATCCCTAGCTGAAAGATGTCAAATGATGGAATGCTGCAATTATGGTGATGAAAATGAAGCTGCCTTGTCACATCCACACTTTTCAACAGAGAGAAAATATGGAGTTTTAAAGAAGGCAACAAATATGATCAAACAACTTCTGAGGTCAAAACTTGATCGTCATGGCTCCCTTCCGGGCATAGAGCTGTCAGTTGTGTACAAGGCAAGCTGGGTCATGTTTCATGGAACCAAATTTCAGAAAACTGGTATCATTGCAGTTGAAGTTGACCAGAGATCATCGCTACCTCTGTTTGGCATCATAGAGAATATCTGGGTAATCTGTGAATTTGTTTACTTTGAATACCTCTCCGTGCAAACAGTCTGTTTTGCTGAAAGATACCAGGCTTATCAAGTGGAAGAAACTCAAGATGCTCAAAGCTATGGTTTGTGCCCTTATGAACGGTTTGTTGACTTTAATGTCTTTCATCTGAAAAAAAAGTGTTGGGAATACCTTTGTTCCTGTTAAATATGACATTGTAGACCTGCTAGAGCAGCATTTGATGGACAAGAATCCTTTAAAATATTGATATGATTTTTGCAAATTGGAGAGAAAAGCCATTTTTATCGATGAAAGGTTTTTAACTTTGCTGATTACCTTTAAACCTAGAAGATTGTAGGCCCTTTTTGCTCCTTCGCAGTTGGCCTTATTGCAGTTTCAAATATTTTTCACTTGAGGTTAGATTGATGTTACACATTTCCAAAAAAAATCCCTTGAAGCAGACACATTATATATTATTCCTGCTATTGAAAAGCGCATTGAGTAACAGAATTAACTTTTGCTTTGCTTTGATGGTCACAGCAAATCATGGGACCGTATCAAAAGAAAATATTTAGCAAATTGTTTCCTCTACTTGATTTTTAAAGTGCATAAGACCTTTCTTTGCCCAGTATAGTTGCAAATCATTTCAAGTAACTTTTCTTCATTTGGGTAAAATATTTCTTATGGTAAGAACATTTTGCGTGGACTTTGGTGGATAAAAATGTTTGACAACTAGAGTTTCTTGCATTGAAATGTCTCTATTATACTTCTTCTGACAATGGCTTTTCACATAGTCACAATTTGGAAATAATTAGGCCGATATTTGTCCCCACGTTTGTGAATCATTTTAAGTAAATTTTTCTTGATTATGGTAAAATATTTCTCGTTGTGAGAAAATTATCAAAGTAAGAAAGTAAGTTTTTTATGCTAAATTTTCTGTATTATTCTTTGTCTGTTCATTATTCTTGATACTCTGGCAAATTTAAGATGTTTTGACATGTTTCTGCTTAATTCTGTTGCATATCTCTTCAAGTAATTTTTTCTTGAACCAGCAAATATTTTCTTATTTCAAGAAAATAAGTTGAATCTTGGGCAATATCCGACTGTGAAATGTCTCTGTTATACTTGTTCTGACAATTACTTCTTACTGAGTCACAATTTGGAAATGTTTACGTCGATATTTGTCCCCACGTTTGTGGATCATTTTAAGTAAATTTTTCTCGATTTTGGTAAAATATTTCTCGTTGTGAGAAAATTATCAAAGTTTTAGAAAAGTAAGTTTTTTATGCAAAACTTTTTGTATTATTCTTTTTCTGTTCATTATTCTAGATACTCTGGCAAATTTAAGATGTTTTGACATGTTTCTGCTTCATTCTGTTGCATATCTCTTGAAGTAATTTTTTCTTGAACCAGCAAATATTTTCTTTTTTCAAGAAAATAAGTTGAATCTTAGGCAATATCCGACTGTGAAATGTCTCTATTATACTTTTTCTGACAATTGCTTTTCACATGGTCACAATTTGGAAATATTTAGGCTGATATTTGTCCCCACGTTTGTGAATCATTTTAAGTAACTTTTTCTTGATTTGGGTAAAATATTTCTTATCATAAGAAACATTTGTATGTTCTTTGGTGGATCATAAATGTTTGAAAATAAGACATTCTTGCATTGAAATTTCTGTGTTATACTTGTTCTGACAATTACTTCTTACTGCGTCACAATTTGGAAATGTTTACGTCGATATTTGTCCCCACGTTTGCGGATCATTTTAAGTAAATTTTTCTCGATTTTGGTAAAATATTTCTCGTTGTGAGAAAATTATCAAAGTTTTAGAAAAGTAAGTTTTTTATGCTAAACTTTTTGTATTATTCTTTTTCTGTTCATTATTCTTGATACTCTGGCAAATTTAAAGTGCCACTAAACCTTACAGGAACTTTTGATTTTTTGAGAGAAAATTGCCTAGTGGGATCGATAAAAGTAATCAAGACCAATTATTACGAGTTATTCTGTACGAAAAAGGGTGATTTCCACCCCCAATTTGGTGTCAAGGCCGTGTCATTCGGAGAACTGGGAACGAATCTGCCCTCAACGTCATACCGGGAATGAATAACATCTATTCAATTCAATCCGATACAAGATAGCTTACAAACTCACGCGTCGTGGTCTTCCTAAATTTTGTTGTTGCTGAAACTTCTGTAAGCTATCTCACATCATGGACTCGCCAACAAGTGATCTATCCGCCTCAAGTGATGACTTAAGTACCCATTCGGACAGTAATTATGATGTAGAAGTTGAAGAAGAGCTGGAAGGTGCAGTGGCTTCCGTGGCTTTGGAGGACGGCGGCGATTTCGACTGGGACGACGGACCATATTGAGATGAACCACTCGCAGACGAAGAATTTATGCGTAATTACAACAGGGAGATCAGAGTAATTACAGAATGCAATGAAAGACTTGTCAGGCGTTTTCAAGGCGCAGAACAATTACAATCATGGTGAGTACAAATTTAAAAGAAGTTCTTGATCTCAGCGGGCCTAAACTTGTGACTTTTAGTTTAGGCCCTTCCCTAGGCCTCCCTACCAGATGCAGGTCAGCCAAGGAAGGAGCAAGTAAACTAACAGTTTTGATAAGGTTCGATACACACGAGTACACATGAGACAAAAATTGCATTCAAATTCTGTGATTGAGAACCTTGTAAGAAAGGTTGATCTTTATGATAACAACAAAGTAAACAATACGTATTATAGTTAAATACAATCTGCACTAAAGTATTCAGTCAAAACTGGTACAGTTTTATAGGCCTACATCACAGTGGATTACAAAGTTGTGCAAAAGTTACAAGGAATGAAAATAAATATCTTATGCCAGATAGCATGGGTATTTCATGTCTACAATTTTGTCCAGCATGAGAGAGAAGTACAGTAGTCCAATTAGAAAACATTTTAATAGACAATAGTAGAGAATTATCATTTTCATACCAGCATTTTTATGAATTGATCACATCCGTTGGTTTAGGGGGCATCCTTAAAATGTATACAGAAAATATTTCCTAATTAAGTACGTTTTTTGAATAGGAGAAATCAGCAATTTTGTATAGAGAATACACTGTTGGCTTGACCCCCTCCCCCCCAAGTGTGTACACACTTTATGGATGCCCCTTACTGTAATGAAATTGAGATTTTGTTGTACTTCTTTATAGAGCTCCCTGCACCATTTCAAACAAAAGTTGCCTCTAACTACAATCAATATTTTCACATATTTCATGCTGTCATATACGACTTCTGTATCATTATGTTTCATTCATAAAGGTTGTAAATGTGGCAAGTGCTCCTTGGAGACTTTACAGAATGAACAAGAATGTTGGTGCTGCACTGAAATTGAGGGAAAGCCCAGGAAATCTGGCGCCAAAAAAACAAGAACAAAAAAGGAAGTCAAAAGCGAAGGAGAAGCCCCCCAAGGGGAAGATCCAAAGAAAGACGGTCAAGAGACAACCAACACTAACATTTTAAACAAACTCTTGCAAACAATTTTGCTTTCTACATTTTGAACTAACTATCTAAATACTTTTCTATCTTGTATTATATTTTTTCTAAGCATGATGCTAACTTCTACGTAATTATTTCTGTCTTCTCCCTTTTCACAACTGCTTTGAATAACGCGCCAAACATTCCGACCCTGCGCAAAATGCTAGGACAAAACAGGAAATTAAGGAAAGAAAACAAGAAACACAAAAATGCGGTCGAGAAATATCTACACAACCAAATTGCCAAAACTAGGCCAATTGACAATATTTACAATATGGGAAATTTTCCTTTAAACCAATTTGAAGAAAGTGTTCTAAACAAGGGTCTTAGCTTTGTATATTCACCAGACATGGTTGCCAAAGATGAGGTTTTCAAAGCATTTCTCAAGTTCAAGAGACACGTACTCTTACACTACCATTTTTTCATAACACTTACTAAGAACAAGACTAAAACACAACCCAAAATATTCAAATTGAGTTCAAATTGGGAACCACCCCAAACCACAAACAAAAAACCTTGCAAACATTCTTCAAAAATGTCAGCAAAGACTTAATAAAACGTTATGAACAACCAAAACAATACTAACCTCAGCCCTGCTGAGTCAATAGCTTTGAAAAATTTGGAAAAGAGAAAAGAAATGATTATCAAGCCTGCAGATAAAGGTGGCAAAATTGTACTTTGGCCCACACAACTGTACATCAAAGAAGCTAACAGACAACTTGGAGATAAAAGCTACTACAAGGAACAAACTGAGGATAAAACACCTACCCTCTCGATAGAGATAGAAACTTTTCTAACACATTTACTATCTAAGGGGAGCATTGATGAGGACTGCTACTCATTCCTTGCACCACCTCGTAACTACAAAACACCAGCATTTTATATGCTACCAAAAATACATAAAGAAGGCTGTTCTGGTAGACCAATAATTTCAGGCTGCCAGTCACCTACTGTGGCACTGTGTCCCAGTATCTTGACTTTTATCTGAAACCAATTGTTAAAGAAACACCCTCCTATATTAAGGACACAAACCTTTTTGTACAAACTGTCCTAAATCTACAGGAACAAATAAAACCAGGCAATATTTTAGTAACAATGGATGGCAAATCTCTATACATCAATATCCCACAGGATCTGGGTATACAATACTGCCTTGAAGCAATGCAACACTTTTACCATGGGAAACTGCCCCTCCCAATACAAGATCTACAACAAATGTTTATGTTCATACCAACCACTGCACCAGAACAAAAAACACCCCTGGTTTGGAAGAGATTCATAGATGATATCTTTCTGGTGTGGACGCATGGAGAAGAGGCCCTCCTCAAGTTTTTAGACCATTGCAACCAATGTTTTCCAACAATAAAATTCACAGCAGAGCACTCCTTGCAGCAAATCGATTTCTTGGATACTACCATACTTTAACAGGGAGGGTACCTTGGAAAGTACTCTTTTTGTAAAAAAACAAGATATGCACCCTATTACACAACAACTCCTTTCATCCCAACAGCTGTAAGAAGGGTATCATTTACAGCCAAACCTTGAGATATAGGAGAATAATTACCAACAATGAACAGCTTGAAGATAAGTTAGAGATACTAAGAAACAATCTAGTAAGGAGGTTACAACCTTTCTGAAATAAAAAAACAATTCAACAAAATTAGACAACATTCACAGTCAGATCTACTATTTGACAACAACAAACAGATTACACAGACAACAAAAACCAACCTTTTGTCATCCCATATGACAACACAACAATAGAAATTGGTAAAATATTAAAAGATAACTGGCAATCAATTGAAAATGATGAAATACTTGAACAAATATGGACAAAATAACCTTTTGTTGCTCTAAAGAGACACAAAAATATCAAAGATTCACTAGTCAGATCAAAATTTAACTAAAATATGGTTAATTGCGTTCAACATACACCAACAACACAGTACTACAATCGACTATGACAATACGTAATAATATTAGTGACAGTTCTGCTATGGGCCCTGGGGGGTGGGGTTGGCATTACCCTCCCTTGTTTTTCAATATTTTATATTGTTTATATTTCTTAGTATCAGTTTTCATATTTTATATCCTTTCCTCTTCTGCACTACAAACAACACACCTTCATAGCATCTTGGCTCTCTCCTCCATCTAAATTATTACAACTGGTAGAATCAACTGCGTGCTCGGTAACAAAAGTTTCATCAGCTACTTCATCGGTAATAATATCTCCAATTGGCCGGTAAAGTCGGAGATGTCGGAGATCTCGGAGCAAGGACTCAAACTTTTACAACTCCGACTTTTCGATTTTCACCCATATGCTAAAAACGAAAAGTCGGAGATGTCGGAGCAGGGATTTTCTCCCTTCAAGTATGTACATTCCGTTTGTAAAATGCCCTTGTTATTAGAATGCTTCCGGATAACAACTAAAAGATGTACTCTGTGTGCGAATTTCAGCTCCAAAAAATTCTTTTTCAATTCGGAGAAACTTAAATTTTGCAATTGGCTCCTTTGGCTCTACTGAGTGGAGGGTCACACACAAGAGATGTTTATTTCATTTTCAGTGAAATTACTAAGCTCTTAAAGATATATTGAAATATGATGTTCACTATTCCGGATTTTAACAAATAGCGGACAGCGATAAGGTTTCTTGTAGGGCCTAGGCATGAATTCTTGAGGGGGAGGATGCCTAGGCCCTACAAGAAACCTTATCGCTGTCCGCTATTTGTAAACATCCGGAATAGTGAACATCATATTTCGATGTATCTTTAAGAGCTTAGTAATTTCACTGAAAATGAAATAAACATCTCTTGTGTGTGACCCTCCACTCAGTAGAGCCACGGGAGCCAAATGCAAAATTTAAGTTTTTCCGAATTGAAAAGAATTTTTTGCAGCTGAAATTTGCACACAGAGTACAAAAAGTTTGAGTCTTTGCTCCGAAATCTCCAACTTTTCGCTTTCAGGATATAGGTGAAAACCGAAAAGTCTGAGTTGACGTTGGTGTCCATTTAGCCCGCTTCAGCTTCACCCAGTCTATCCACTTCTTCCGTCGTCATTTTGCCTCATGACGCTCATCGTTGAGAAAAGGAATAGGAT
This sequence comes from Aurelia aurita, assembly GCA_004194415.1. Classification (NCBI taxonomy): domain Eukaryota; kingdom Metazoa; phylum Cnidaria; class Scyphozoa; order Semaeostomeae; family Ulmaridae; genus Aurelia; species Aurelia aurita. Next base: position 25,465 of record REGM01000632.1, read on the forward strand.
GGAGTGAAATGCCTTGAATCTTATCGGGATTGTTGTCACATTCAGCAACCTGGCATCTGGCAGGCATTTTCTCGTCGACTGAACTGGCGAGTGGAACCAGCAGTAGTGTTTCCTTTCCCGGTATGACGTGAAGACCTCTGGCGCCCAGGTCTCCTCTTGGATTGTTTTTCCGCATCCTTGACACCCCAAATTGGCTCAAAAACGGAACTTTGAAAAGTCATATTAAAATAACCAGAGGTCGTAAAGAGGAAATTTTTTCTGTTTCTGGCTGAGAAAACCAATCTCTATCAATTTCCGAAAAAATCCCTGAACGTTTAGTGGCACTTTAAGATGTTTTGACATGTTTCTGCTTCATTCTGTTGCATATCCCTTGAAGTAATTTACTTGAAGTAATGGCCAGTGGTCTCATTCGTTGTAAACATATTGCTATTAAGGAACTTCTTTTTGCTTATGCCTACTTTTACATCGTATGCATGACATGCTACACACTTCATACACAATGGGTTTTTAGTACAAGTTTGCTTAGTGGTGATGTAGAAACAAACCCAGGCCCTGAAACCCTTGATTTTTGTTGCTGGAATTTAAATAGTATAATAGCGCATGACTTTCTATGTGTTTCCCTTATCGAAGCATACAACTCAGTTTATAACTATGAGATGATTGGCATAGTTGAGACCCACCTTGACAGTACCGTTGATGAAGAAAGATTCGCACTAGATGGTTACACGTGCATAAAAAATAACCATCCGCAAAATATCAAAAGGGGTGGTGTTGGGCTTTATATAAAAGATTCCCTTCCTTAAAAAAATTGTCTCGACCTTGTGACTCTCCCTGAATGCGTTGTTTATGAGATTCAATTAAACAAGAAAAAGTATTTTTTCATCGTAATTTATCGAAGTCCAAGCCAAGACCAGCATGAATTCGATAATTTCACAATGAACTTTGAGCTGTTGCTATCTAAATCTAGATTTTCACGCCTTTTATGGGTGTTGTCGTGAACCTGGCATCATTGCAACTCGGAGTCCTTCTTCGTCTTTTGGATTGTTATAAAAATTTATTTCAAAGTGAGATAGCTGATCTGTTTTTCTCTTATCATATATGTCACTGTGAGTGAAACTTTACGTCTTGAACTTTAAGATAGCTAATAATATTTGAACTTTTAGTCAGCTTTTCATGTGATATTTGATTCATTTAAAGAGGCCTTACTTTTCAATAAAAGCTGTTTTTCAAGGGGCCCCTCCAATGAAAACATGAATGACAATTTCAGAGACGTAGGAACCGGGGACACTGGGGGCACATGCCCCCCAGATCTTGCAATAAATGAGAAATTGCCCTTTTTGATTGATGAAATGCCCCTCTAGTTTAGGAAAAATGTGCCCTTGAAGTGTCATGCCCCTCAAAGTTTAAGATGCTTACGGCCCTGGCCAAGTTAGAAAATAGAACTAATCTAAACCTAATTGCAATAAAATACTATTATATTGAAATTTTTTTATAATAAGTAATAATTTATATACCGGGTGTCCCAAAAAAAGGTAACATATTTTATCGGGGCTAGCGATAACAATTTAGGTCGAATCAGTCCCTAATTATTTCTGAAGTACTCCTTGATAGTTAACTTGAAGATAAATACCTTGTTTGGAGAAGGAGGCAAATTTGCACTTTGAAGATTAATATTTCAACTCTTGATGCACCAATAACAACAAACAAGGTATTTATTTATCTTCAAGTTAACCATCGAGGAGTACTTAAAAAATTATTAGGGATTGATTTGACCTAAATTCTTATCGCTAGCCCCGATAGAATCTGTTAACTTTTTTTGGGACACCCGGTATAAAATATTCTTACTTCTTCTTTCGCAGAAACTCATCCAGAATGTTTCCAAGATGCATGCCAGTACAATATATAAAGAAACAGGAAGCAAGTGGTTGGAGCTGAGGGATATGATATCAAGCAAATGCTGCAGAGGTCTATTGAATTAGAAATGACATCGAAGGGTATGGATGGCCCATCTGCCAAACAAATTTATAGCCGACTGAAGATGTTTGATGATGAGGGGAAACGCAGGAGAATGTGCAAAATTAAAAAACATCATCAGGCAAATTATGTGAGTGTTGAAATTATAAAGAGTTCCTTATAAGATAAAATACATGCATGCCTCTCAGAGTGTTGCCTGCAAGACTATTTCAGGTTGGATAGTTTGTTAACTGTGCGTCAAATGTAAAGAAGCTACTTCCCTACAAATTAATAAGCATTTTGAAGCAGAATATTTCCAAAATCCCAGACGATTTTGCTCACTGCACACCAATATTTTTGATTTGTGCACTGTATATTTTGCCTGGACCCTAAAGTTATTTGGTAAACAGTACAAAGATTCCTAACATGGAAACAATATGTAAGAAAGTGTGGTTATTTTTGTATTAAAATATTTGTCAGAAGGAACGTTTCTTTTTAATGCACAAATCTTGTTGTATACTTCATGCCTTTAGGTTGACTTACATGTATTGACTTAGGTATGTCCTGCTTTTAGCGACATAGAATGGACAAGGTTAAAGAAGCAAGTAGTAGAGGGGAAGAGATCTTGGATGAAGAAAAATTAAAGCCATTCAAAGCATCCATACCTGCCGTAACAAGGGAAGAGATTGAATCTCCACCAAATAGTGACGATGAGGAGGGGCAATTGCAAGTAAGGAGGAGGAGGCTGGAGACATTGGAAAAGGGACGCAAAAGATACAGAAAGGCATATGCCCACATTAGGAATGAAATGAGGGGAGGAAGGTTAGATATTGACCAATTAAACAAAGAAAATGAAAGGCAAATGGAAGGATTGTGGACAACAACAGTTGGTTATAGTACAGAGCTTTCCTCACCTGTTGCCAGTGGCTCAATGTCAACAAGTCACAAGAAACAGGGTCATGCACAACAAGAAGTTGGCAACACACACTCTAAATAAAGCTTCAAGCGAATCAAGGAAACCCCATCAAAACCTCCCCCTGCGAAGAGTCAACTATCCATTGGAAAAAAGAATCCCCCAGTAAGCAGGGAATCTTTGACGAAGAGCTCGTATGCAGATTGGCCTTGGGAAGAAGTTCCCACACTACCTTTCATTCAGGTGTTTATAAATTGTATGTATACGTTTTATTTAGAGTTATACTCAAGAGATCTCAAGAGTTTTATTGATAAATATTACCTATTGAAACATCTAACAGGCTACTATATTTTTAAATTCTTATTTTTGTAGCATACATATGCTTTTGATACATGCATATACAAAAAATTATTTTGTCTAAGACTGTTTTTTATTTCTTAAATGATAGTTTTGGTATATTTCTTTCCACTCAAAAGTCTTACTAACGTGTGAATAATTCTTTAAATTATTAAGAATTCTTAATAATTCCTGTTATCAATGTGTGCAAGGCCTGTACTAATCGTTCTTAGCCAAGGAAACAGTGCCATGTACCAAAGACCTGTAATGTTAAGTAGTCTGAAAATACCGTAGCCCCCCTCTCTGTTAAGCCCCTCCTTTCTGAGCCAAAATTTCAGGAAAGGCTCCTCTGGAGTCCCCAACATTAAAGCCCCCATGGGCTTGATAGAGTTTAAGGTAGTAATGGAAACTAACAAGTTAAAAAGACTTGTAGAGCATCAATTTACACAAGGAACACAAACATTTGTGCTGTGAACTTTTTAAAACATTTTTCATGATTGTATCTTTATCAGTATCCTAGTTTACAATGTATATCTCCTTTAAAACAGATTGCAAAAGTCCTCAAGCAGACCAATTTCAAAGCTAATTAGGGTAATTGTGATGCCAGTGAGCTTTTAAGTTTATTTCCTGAGAGATACATCAATAACAAGGTAACCTTTGACATTTTTACTTCATTTGTTGTTAAGTAGTTTCCCATTATATCAAATCTAGAATGTTGCTACTGTGTTTTGATCAATTCAGACTGTTTTCAGGATATTCAAAAATTTGCCTAAACATGGGTGAGGAATTTGTTTTATTTTGGCAAGAGATTATTTTGTATCATGAGTTGACAGAGCATGAGTTCTAGGACACAATTATAGTAGATTACAGTAAATTGTATCAAAATAGTTTCTTTGCGTACCTCCCTTCCTTTGCATTGACAGCCTTTTTTAGCCATATTTGCTTGTTATGACATGAGCCTTCCTCAGTGCGAGCGTGTGGGCCTAAAGTTTCGTTTAAACAACTACAACAACGTAGCCCTCCTGCGCAGTTTGTCCTACGCAAGGTCCTCTGAATCGACTCCACATGAAATAAACTTATGGGATGGAAGTCACACCAATTTCCCATTGTCGACTTT